>QLTV01003764.1:2574807-2591155 GCA_003457575.1 Thermophis baileyi | reverse complement strand
TACTGTTCTGGAGTTTTTGTGATTTATGTGTGATTGGTTTTCTCTTTTATATATATATCGATATATACTTGAATACAGTGGACTTAGTAAACACACATAGGAATGTATAGAAGGGCTGGGCAGTAGACATGCCAACATAAACTGCTAACCCAGCAACCTCCTGACTTCTATGTATTGATGCACTTGAGTCAGGATGTTTTTTGTTTTTTAATCTTCCCAGCAGCTCCAAATAATTTTTCTTTCTTTCCTACTTTCTGTCCCTGCTTTCACCAGACTGGAGGGAAAAGCCCTCTGGTTTTGGCCCCCTTTCATTTTATGTGTAGCAGAAATAATCATAAACTGCAGGATCCAATCTGGGTTGGTCACCGGGAGCAGAAGTTTGTTCTTCCAAGCTTTTGGACTTGTGCTGGAGCCCATACTCCAGC
Organism: Thermophis baileyi; assembly: GCA_003457575.1. Lineage (NCBI taxonomy): Eukaryota > Metazoa > Chordata > Lepidosauria > Squamata > Dipsadidae > Thermophis > Thermophis baileyi. The sequence continues at coordinate 2,590,730 of QLTV01003764.1, read as the reverse complement.
ATGAGTCTGAAAGCTTGGAAGAACAAACCTCCGGTCCCGGTGACTGACCCAGATTGGATCCTGCAACATTATACTGGGAAACGTACACTTGCCTTCATTCGCATAATCATAAACTGCCTAGATAAAATCGTTGTCTCTGCCACAGATGGAGACGAGCGTGTTTAATCCCTGGTCAGCCACTTGGGTGAACCAATTGACTGGGGAAATTAATTTAACCCAAAGAAATCAGGTACTGTTTGAAGCTAAATCTAATTGATTTTGGTTTAATTGGCTGGAGTGATCCAGTTTGCATGACACACTTCCTCTTTCTAACAACCTACAGCACATCCAAACTTCCAGCTTACCCAAGCATGAACTGCCCACCATTTCTGGAAAGTAGGAATGCATGAACTTGTTCTCAATCACCTCCCATCAAGCAGGCACACATAAAGAGTTCCAGCTCACTCACCCACTTTTTCCCCAGAATCATAGGGCTGCAAGGGACTTTGGAGGTCTTCTAGTCCAACCTAATTGACCTTGGGCAGTAAGCTTTTAAAATCCTTCTGCATACTGGTAATCCTCTACTTACAACAATCCTTTTAGTGACCATTCAAAGTTACAATGGCACTGGAAAAAGTTATTTCTTTTTCACACTTATGACCGTGATCATAAGTTCGGTCACTTGGGAACTGGCTCATATTTATGACAATTGCCATATCCTGGGGTCATGTGATCACCTTTTGCAAGCTTCTGATAAGCAAAATCAGTGGGGAGGCCAGATTCACTTAGCAACCATGTTATTAACTTAACAGCTGCAGTGATTCACTTAACAACTGTAGCAAGAAAGGTCGTAAAATGGGGCAAAACTCACTTAACAGTCTTGCTTGGCAACAAAAATTTTGGGTTCAATTGTGATCATAAACTGAGGACTACCTGTACAGATGGACAGAAATGAATACTGATCAACTATGTGAAAAAAACACATGAAAAACTGAGGAGTTTCAATAGTTGCTGTTTTTTCCACTCTACTAGAAAAATATTTTTCTTGACAGGTTAGGTGTATTTGACATAACTTAATAAGGAATTCCTAGTATTGTATGACTTGCAGACTTATATATTTAATTTTTTTGAAGGTTATGGTACGTTTTACAGTAAAATTATTACCATCTTATATCCACACTAGAGATATTGTAATGTAAAAAGAATTCTATTTTAGCAAAAATCGAGTTGGTTGGGATTCATTTTATATCGGGTATAAAGACTGAAACTCAGTGAGACAAATTTTAAGCCAGTTAACATGCTTTGGGTCCTCTCCAAATTCTTTCAGCTGTAAATCAGGTTCTTATCATAAATTTCACACCAGATACTAACAAGGCTTCCATATAAATAGCTCACTACTCTTGTAGTAATATATGTTAGCAAGAGTTCATGGATACACACATACTATGCTGAAAGTACCATAGAATTTATCTTATTCAGTATATTTATTATGGTTAGGTAATTTATCTGATTTTACAAGGTACAGTAAAAGTGAGAAGACAATAAGTAACTTAAAACTAAAAGAGCTGAATCTGAGGAAGCTAAAGATGTAAAAGAGCTACGATTGAGAGAGGCAAATCATGTATACACCTTTTAAAAAATTGCATCCAGTTTTTCCATGCAAGAGAAAAAATAGTTGTGCAAATAAGCAGTTAGCGAATTTGATAATCAAGCATTAATTTAAAAGTATCTGCTTTCAGAGTAGTACCTTTTTATTGTACTTATGTTATCCTATATACTTTTCCAACAAGCAGTTTAATAATAATAAAAAGGCAAACTTGTTCCAATTTAATTCTGAGACAGCTTTAGGAAAACTGGAACAAGGAAGGAAAGATTTGTGCTGGCATGCAGAACAGACTTAGAAAAGTCAGAGCGAGAGTGCAAACAGATTTTGTAAGTGCATGTGCTGATTGGGTATGGAACAGATTAAAGGAAGCTAAAAGGGGGGGGGGAGGAAATCAAGGATGTTTACAAAGGAAGCAAAAAATCAATGCCACTATTAAATGCATGGTTGAGTATGATACACAAAGTTATTGTAGTAGACTTAGGCATACCCAATTCTGAACAGGAGGCAAAGTGAAAACCACAAAGAAACACCGGATTTAACTTAGTCACAGCACATAGTCAGAAAAAGACTGCAGAGAGGGTACATCTGTGTAGGAATGTAATTATTCCTGGGCAAATTTTATGAGGCAGATACAGTATGTTGCTTTATTGATGTGTACCAATAATGATGAATTACACTAACCAGCTTTGCGAGAGAGATTCTTTTTGATTCACTGCACTCCATTTAAGTTACTGTATATATAGCAAAGAAATAAATTTGCTGCAAAGTTACCGGGATTGCCCTATTTTGCCCGAGAAAACATTGAAATCGGTGACATAATTAAAAAAAGAATAATTTATAATAATCAGAATGAGAGTAACAAGCTAAGTAGTAAAGGCAACTTCTGCTGGAAAGTTATAAAGATAAGGTAAAAATGAAACACATACTGCAAAGACCTATGCTTGTGTATGTGCTTTGTGCATGGAAGGGAAGAGCATTACTATTAGAAGAAAGATTGTTTTGGATTTCTTTGCAGAGGTGATTTAATAGCAATGTGGCGTGCAGTGTGATGCAGTGATAAGAGTGCACAGCTAATGCAAATGCAGGATGGGTGCATACTTATTTGGCTGTAAAAATTGTCATTCCTCGGTACAAAGCTTGCTTCAGTGAACAAAAGGGCAAGAAAGACCATCATAAAGAAAGTGAAATAAAGTAGACGAACAGCAAGAGAGAGAATCAGTAGCAGAGACTGGCAACAAAGGGGAAATTGGCAAAAAAATAAGTAAGGTAGGACAGAGAAAATCCTTAAACAATGCTTTTTAGCCAGTTTTTTTTTAATCACACCGCTTTGAGTTTCATAAGGGCCTCATAATCCCCCAACCCTTTCTTAATATTGATAGGCAGCGAGTCCTGAACCTGTAGGGCATTTTGCTGTTTCCAGTTTATGCAAGGATTCATATTCATGAATACTTATTTCTCATATAATCTTTAGAATTTAAATAAAATTATGCTACCCTGTTTTCCACAAAATAAGACATCCCCAATAAGCCCAATCGGGCTTTTGAGTGCGTGGCAATAAGGCCAAGCTCTTATTTCAGGGTTCAAAAAAATATAAGACAGGGTCTTATTTTCGGGGAAACACGGTATTATAAAGCACTCATGGAAGCTTGATAGTATGCTGCATAATGTGATTTGTAAATGCAACGTTTCTAATGAAGGTAATATTCCATAATTATAATATTAGTTCCTAGACTTTAACACGTTAGTTTTATTCCCAGTCTTAAACAGTTGTTCTTCATAAGAATAGGACAATACCCTAGATGCACAAAATGGAAACTAGAAAGTTGACTTAAAAAATGCTTTACATTCCATTATCCAAACATGACTACAGTATAGTTTTAGACTAAACTGTTATTAATGCTTATATTATATTTTAGAGTAGGTCCAAGTGATCTGCAAGATCATCACAAAACAGCAACAGCAACACAAAGCACAATAGATCTATGTGGATACCTGGATGGGAGATCAAGTGTAATATTAAGATAAGAAGGAAGAAAATGAATAAATCTTATGAAGCAGTGACAAATGTTGCCAAGAAAACTTGCAAATAAATCAAACTTTACTGGATGAAACCTTTGTCTTAAAGATCACAAAACACAAGCATTCTATCTTAATATGAATTATGATATATCCTCTCATATTCTTTGCACATTCCTTTAAAAATTCTGATTGTAGCCTGAGGTTCCAGGGGACCGAAGAGATATCCTGAGAAAATAAATGATAGTCACATATGCCTTGATGTGAAATAGGCAGCAGTGTTTTTTTTAAGGTACAACAATAACAAAAAACAGCTGCATTTCTACTTACTGTTTGCAAGCTTTCAAACACCCCTTTTTCAATCAAAGCAGTCCTCAAAATCTTTGCAACGTTTAAAATTTTTTAAAGTGATTTAATACTATCAAACTAGAAGAACAGACAGAAGAGCCAAATATAGATTTCAAGCATCACATTACACAAGCACATTAAAAAGTTAGTTTTGCAAAGCCATTTAGGCTTGTGAAAGACAGAAAAACTGCTTTGACCTTTTCTTCACGCCAGTGGCATTCAATTTAATTGATTATCTACATATACAGGGTAACAATCATGTTAATTACCCAGGGGGTTTAAAGCAATCAAGTAACTGACGAAGTAACAAGACTGGCACATATGTCTGCATTCAGACAGTCTCTATCCCTGTCAGCGGTGGATTGCTCCCGGTTCGGCCCGGTTCTTAGAGCCGGTAGCGGCGGCGGCAGGAGGCTCCGCCCACCCACCCGGGACACTTCTGCGAATGCATAGAAGCATCATGCGCGCGAGCGCGCAAACCGGTAGTAAAGGGTTTTAGAACCCACTACTGATCCCTGTCCCTCATTTTAGATACTGCGCCGTGCAGTGTGCTTTAATAGGACAATCATCTCTGCAGCTGTCCCATAAGCAGGCAAGGAATTATTCCTGTTAGTTTACATATAGCTGAAAATTCAAAACCTATGTGGGAAATAACTTTGCAACAGATGCAGAGCAAACACTATCAATTTTGTGCAAAAATGTCTTCTCAAGGTATTTGAAATACTTGAAATCACAAGAAAACAATATCAGCTCTGTCACTTTGCTGCAAAAGCCTGAAGTAATTCAACATTAGCTTTAGAACACAGGCATTTGCAAAATTCATGTTCTAGTCTGGGATAGCTAAACCAAAAGATAAATGACATCTCCAATAATTAAGCATTTATTATGAGTGCATTGAATTAGTGGAGATGCAGGTGGGTAGGGAACTTCTGAATATGACTATTTCTTGGCAGCATCAAGAAGGTATACAGCTGAGAAAATCCATGTGGAAAGGGAAAAAATTAAGATGAAAGTAGAATAAAAGTAGAATGACTGCAGGGAGTGAAGTATGAGTTGTATGAAAAAATTAAAAGACAAATTAATCTTCCAACAGAATGAATGGAAAGTAGATATAAGGATTATAGAAGCCAACTGTCACTGAGTGAGGAGTTTCAGACTGCCAGAAAAGTATGTGGATTTAACCAATAGGAAATATAAAAAAAATTGGTGACATGTTTTAATGAAAAATGTTGATGAAAAGAAATGCATATACAAGAACAATAATTGGAAAAAAATAAGGATGAGTGAAAGATATTGTATAATGTATACAGAGGGGGAACGGAATGTAATAAAAATGGAACAATTAAATATGGCAGGGACAATGCAGTCTTACTAGTGACTTCCTATTCCTTGTGGACACTTACAGAACTACTCCTTCTACTGTTCCAGTAAGCAGGACCAAAGTTTTTATTTTGTAGCTCTGCATGATTGTACAGAGCAACCTCTCAGCCATTTAAGTGTCCAGTAATATTACAAAGAGTTTCATATCATTAATACAAATAGATGTAAAGACAAATTACTCCAGAGGCAATTCTTTCCTTAGTATAACAATGCTTTGTATTCACCAAGAGAGGAAAGATCTATAAATCCTTTATCTGTGGTATGAAAAGCAATTTTAAAGTAAGACTACAGCATTTTTTTTTCTTTTGAGGGCGTGCGGTGGCTCAGCAATGAAAGAACCTGTGCTTGTCAGCTGGAAAACTGATAGCCTGGGTTCAAGATCCAAGTTCCACACAATGGAGAGGGCTCCTGTTCCTGCCCCAGCTCCTGCCCACCTAGCAGTTTGAAAGCACACAAATGTGAGTAGATAAATAGGTACCATTTAATGGGAAGATAACAGAGTTCTGCGTGCCTTGGCATATAATCATGCTGGCCACATGACTGCAGAAATGTCTTCGGATAACGCTGGCTCCTTCAGCTAAGAAACAGAGATGACTGCGCCTACAGTAGAGTCAGACACAACTGGACTAGGGAAGCCTTTTACTTTTATGGCATTTTTAAAAGAAGTCTGTTATTGTAGGGCAGGGGTGTCAAACTTGCGTTGTCACGGCAGTGTCACGTGACGTATCACAACTTCTCCCCTTCACTAAACCGGGCGTGGGGGTGGCCAGCGCATGACGCATCTGGCCCATGGGCCACGAGTTTGACAGCCCTGTTGTAGGGCATCCTCCATGTTGGTAGTGAGTGGTGCATCATCAACAAAATGCAAACTACTCACTAGGGAAGCCTGCAAATGAGTCATTATTTGTTGTAGGGCTTGTCAACTGTCAGCCTTTTGAGCACATCAGATTAAGGAATCAAAGTTATGAATACTAATACATTTCTGCCTCAGTCTTTTTTGTGACTATTGTTTTGGTTATGGTTACAGATCTGCTTCCTGTTCCTCAAGGTTATTCTTACTACCCATTACATCAGGTGAAGCAAGCTTTGGGTGAAGCTGTTAAACGTGTAATGCCTCAGAAACAAGAGTAAGGGAAATAAATTGTCCTGCATGGTAGTATTAATGTAAAAAGAAGTTGAGGTTTGCCATGCTCATCCTCCAGGGAGGCATCTTGGGTCTGGATAAAATTGGCCTCCCTGTCTAAAGAGGTCAGGACTGATGGGAAGAACCCAAGGGGAACTTTACGGTCACAGCTGCTTCAGTTATAACAATCAAGGTTTTCTGGGTCAACTGGAAACTATCATGATGACTTCAGAGTTTTCCATTTGCGCTTGCTACAAAATGAGAGATTGCCAGAGGAGTCATAGGAAAGCTAAAGACCCTTACATCATGTAGATATTCAGGCAAGTCTTTTTCCATAGGGATCAGGGTAATGAATTCACGGAATTTGCTGGCTTATAGTCTGAAGAATTCTATGAAGGATTCTATTCCAGGATTCTCCTGGAATACCTGTGGATCTAGGGTTCAATTTCCAAGATCCATGCTGCCGAAAGAGACAGAATATGGGACTTCGTCTATTACAGCATCCCCTGAAACCTTCCCCATGCAGATGTGAGGCATATCATGAGAGATTTCTTTCAGGACTAGCACATGATGGTGACATAGTAAAGATCAAATTCATAGTAAATATCAAATTTAGAGTGCTGGACTGATTTGTGTATGTCTAGGAAATTTACACCTTATCAACGATTTGCTACTTTGATTGCTAAAGCACTGACTTCACGAGTCATCTTTAAAATAATGTAACCATTAGGATTTTTGGGGAAGTCATTCCTATGTCTCTAAACCAAGGAAGCTACTAGAGATCTATCGGTAGTTCCTTTAAAGTTTTTTACATGGTCTGGAACAAACTATGGTAATGTTTGGCTGTATTCTTGATGAATCTGCTCAATTTATCAAGGAAGGGGGTATTTGCTGCTGTGTCTGAAGCTACAAGACCTATTTCAGCTACCCAAAATGCAAGAATGACTGGGTGGTGATGGGAATGTGTTTCCTGAGTGGATTTTATGGATTTAGGAAAATGAAATTGCTATGATAAATCAACTACACAGAGTTTGCAGTAGCCTTTTCTACGTCTAACGCAACCACTCCTTGCTTCTCTCCTTTAGTTCTCTTTCTTCCCCATTTAAATGCCTGGGCATGCGAGAGAGTCATTGGGTGAGATGGAATCTGAGGAAGCCTTGCTCAACATTCCAGGATATTCTCTTCTTGAGTATGTGAGCTGGGAATTTGCTTCCCACAGAAAGCCGCTTTGGGAAGTCTGAAGATAAAAGCAAAGAGGAAGTGCACTGACACTTTTGTTATAGTCATTTATAAAAGTTGTGTTCCCACTGGGTTCTGAATAGGGTGAGGCTTTCCTCTCCTGGAATTTTTCAAAATGACAAATGCCATATGTTTGACAAAAGCAAAGTCAGACAGCAGGCACAGGTTCCCATAAAAAGTGCCATATATTTGTGTAGACTTTGAAATCCAAGTGAAGAAGGGAAGATCAAGCAAGAGAATGAATTATTCCACGTTTCATGTGTCAATTCCTGGTAAGGAGAAGGGAGCGATGGAAAGGAATGGGAAATGCAGACTGGCAAGGTAGGTGAACTGAAGGAGTGACATCAAGGCTGGGAAGGAAATAGAAAGATTGGACAGGTGATATGCCAGAGCAGTGGCTGGCAAGAGCCACTGACTGAGTGGGTGAAACAATGAGATATGGTCTATGGGCAGCAATGGCAATTCATTTTCCATAGCCTCCTCTAGTCTCAACCTTCCTTGCTTACTAAACAACTAGATAAAACAGGGACCCTCAACAGTCTTTATTATGGTGCTTAGTGGACTGCCTTCCTCAGAGCTTTTCTTCCTCTAAGAAAGAGCATCTCTGTAGGTAACCATTGGGAGAGGAAAATAAAGACAGGATCTTTGGATTTAATGTACTCCCTGCCCACTACGTTAAATCAATGTACTGTAAATAAATAAGCAAATGATAAATTTCAAGGAAAGTGTGTGGAAAGGGATTACTATTATGGGATTATTCAAGCCCATTTAATTGAATGTGCTTTTCTAGGGTTTGCTTCATCTGAAGTCAGCAAACTGATTGATAACCAGTTCTAAAATTCCATTTTTTTTCACTAAGCACATGAATTATGTAAGAGATTACATAGGGAAGAAAAGGAAATAAAGAAAAAAAGAAACAGGAAGGCAGTGGGATAGGAATGCATTTATCACAAAATGTATATATTTCCCATAAATTCCAAACTTATTAGCAGGTCTGAATATTCAATAATGCATAAAAATATTCAAATATATCCTGCAATTAAGGCAATGATAAGTTTTATCAGCGTGGATGTACCCTGCATTTAATCTTTTAATATCGGTGGCATTCACATAAAGCATATTGCAGAACAGTGTGAAACTTATTGTGGCAATTGTCTATCTTAACTTGAGGCATAAAGCCCATTTTTGTAAAAATAAAATGAGTGTTCCTATGATCATAGCTTACAGAAATAAAGCTGGAGGAAATCACATGTACTGTAGTTTGCAAATATATACCTTGACCGGCATATGGAAAAATGAATTGAGAACAGACAAAAATAGCAGATTTTCATTTACTTTCTCTCAGGTTCAAATCTGTAGCAAGAGATTCAAAAGTGTGACTCCAATAAAAGCATTTGTTGCTGATTTTGGATGAGGTGGCAATGGATAACACCATGGAGGTGAAAAGGTGAATTTACTTCATCTTGCCCCCTGTTCGTTGTATAAATCCCCAACAGATTACTTCCTAGCATACACTATATTTCAGTAAATAACCATGCTCCACTAAATACCCTGTCTTGGAGCCTGCTTTCATTTCAAATGATGCTTTTAAAATATCACTTGAAAATGTAAAGTACACCCACATTATCAACTTAAAAAATTTCTTCAGTGAGTACACTTGAAAACTACCGGACAAAAATAAACACAAATCCTACCTGGATTAACTCCAAGGTACTTTAAGTCAAAGTCCAGTCTAGCAAAAACAAAGAATAAATATTACAAGAATCAAACTAATTTTAAAAAAACTAGAACAAAAAATAGTCATGGCCTGTCGGTGCCAAGTTTTCCAAATAAAACCATTTCAATGTGCTTTTCTTACAGAATCAAAAATCACTATTCTTAAACTCCCAACTGAACTATGAGTTTTCATGGTGATATAATCAATTTGCTTTTTTTTTGAAGCAAGACTTTATTATATATCCTTGCCTTAGATTTTAGCCCCAAGTATTTTATAAAAGCCATAGCACATTACATACAAGCTGGTTTGACAAATTAAATTCTCCAGTGCATTCCTGGCCTGAAGGCTTTGCTAGATTTCTTTCAGATTTAAAAGAAATTAAAAAGAGGAATATATTGCTAATGTATTAATGGCCAACTTTGTAAAATTATAGTTTTCAATATACCAAATTAAACTAAAAACGGTTGAAAAAATAGATTTGAAAATAGAGTCGCGGTGGCGCAGTGGCTAGAATGCAGTATTGCAGGCCAACTCACTGCTCACTGCCAGGAATTCGATCCTGACCGGCTCAAGGTTGACTCAACCTTCCATCCTTCTGAGGTCGGTAAAACAAGGACCCACATTGTTGAGGGCAATATGCTGACTCTGTAAACCGCTTAGAGAGGGCTGTGAAGTGGTATATAAGTCTAAGTGCTATTGCTAATTAACTGCAAACACCCCTATTGTAAAATGAAAATTGCTTACCACAAGTTTCCCCCCTGAAAATACAACGAGCTTTTATTCACCACATTTTTTCGGCTTTCTTTAAGACAGAGTCTGCAAAAAAAGAAAAGATTTGCTTAGTTATGCCCTTCCATATTGATGGAACACAAACAACCCTAATATTCTGGCATTCCTCATAAAATGTCTTCTTTAAAAACTGACATAAGTGTACTATGTGCAATACTGGAGATGAGATATTGGGTCAGTTCTCTTTTACAAATCTTAACATGTTCTATGCTCAAAAAATAAACTTGTGGATAATGAGAGCTCCAAACTTTATTAGCTAAGCAAAGGGCTATCATATACTTTTCAACATACTGAAATTTCAATAAAAAAATTGAAAACATTTGCTAATTATCAAATGTACTCAATCGCACAATGAAGCAAAATGTTCCCATAGAATTGAGTGCTAGATACACAAATAACAGCCCACAGGACTTATTTTAATTGCATTTTAATTAATTCTCTATTTTATTTTTTAACTTCTGACCATTTTTCCTGAATATAGATTCATTAAATAAAGTGTCATTAAAAATCTTCAAAAGGAACTATGTTATTAAGCCGGTTTTAAGCCATATTAATATTCCGAGTTACTTCAAAGTTATTTAGCATAGCTTCCTGGGTTGTTGGCTGAAGATGCATGAAAACACTAAAATATATTTTCATACAATATGACCATGGAAACTTGTCTCATCAATCATACCTGCTTGACTGTAAACTTTAAAATTTCTGATTTTCAAATCCACCCAAATTCTTAATATTTTATTCTCTCACTCCTTTAAAAAAATATATATTGCGATCACTATTTTATAGAACTCCACAGGTTTATTGTGAATCAACGTTTATTGTAAACAGCAAAAGTACATTTATCAATTACGGAAAAACTGCTAGACATGCATGATTCAGTTTGGATAATTTGAAAATAAGAAGGCTAAGATGGACAAATATAACAATTTGCTGATGCTAAAGAAATCTTTGTGGTAGCTATCCCAATTCTTCCCTTAAGCTATATATAGAACAAAATACCTTACAGTACAGACAATTTACACTGACAGAATAATTTTTATATTAATTATTGGAGAGAAAAAGCATGTGTAAGATGCTGCTGATAAAACAAAAACAAAAAAAGTAAATCCTGACAAAAATAGAAAAAGAGATTTAATATTTTTTCTGTAGTGTCTCTAAAACTATTGTTTCGGCATCAACTTTGTAATAAAATGTGATTTTGGAACTCTGGTGAATTAGCACTTGACTAAAAGCCACTTAGATTGCAGATTATGCCTTGATATATATTTTCATGCCATAATCCAGTTGAATGTAATCACAGCTATTGTTGGTTAATAATAAGTTGGATGGCCAAGGATTATATTGATCTGTATACAGAATTTCTGTGTTTTAAATTTGGTACAGTGTATATCAAGTTAAAAATTTCCTCCAATTGAATTTATTTAATTTCCATATGAATCAAAGAGCATTCCGAACACAACACACAACAAATGTCATTATTTAAATTTTAATAATGCTTCACAACTCTTTATTAAAGTTAGATATATGTAGGTGAAGGAGTGGCAGAACCCGTGGGCAGGGTTAAAAGAGGGATCAGCCTAGAATCCCTACATTGCCACAAGTGAACAAAGTACAACTTCCCTTGAATTCTCACAATGAAAATTGTGATCTCCTTTAATGCACAAAACTATAATTGAGAAAACAGAGGAAAAAAATCCTCTAAAATTTTCTTATATTTTATACTATAGTCCTTGAATTATAACCACAATTCAGCCCCAAATTTCCATTGCTAGAGTTGTTAAGCGCGTTTTCCCCATTTTACAACCTTTCTTGCCACAGCTGTTAAGTGAATCACTGCAATTGTTAAGTTAGTAGCACAGTTAAGTGAATCTGGCTTCCACATTGACTTTGCTTGTCAGAAGATTGCAAAAGGTGATCACATGACCCCGAGACACTTCAACTGACATAAATACGTGCTAGTTGCCAAGTATCCAAATTTTGATCACATGACCATGGGGATGCTACAATAGTCGTGTGAAAAATAGTCACAAGTCCTTCAAACAGTTACTAAATGAATGGTTGTAAGTCAAGGATTACTTTGTAATCAAATTCAGCAATTTCATCATGAAATTAAAAAGAGATGCATATGTACTTATAAGCTATGGACTGTCATTAAGTGGCAGAAAATATTGGTACTGTGTTGCACAGACATGAATACAATCTTCCTTTCTTTTTCTAAATCTTCTAAATTGGCTCTTATTCCACAGCAGAAGTTATTGGCAGACGATGTCTAAGGAGTACCTATCTATCAGCCTTCAAACTGATATAAGAAGAAACGTATTGATTCCTGAGGCATGCAAAATAAAGATTATTTATACGTATTTATCTACTTTTCAATCTTAAAAACAACTGGCAAGATAGGTAACAAAAGCAATTTACCATGCAGTTAAACACCAACAATTAAGCATGAAACTAAAAAAGAATCCTTAGAATTATACATTACTTAAAGAAAATATTGAACCAGATTATAAAGCTAAGCAGTATCTTAATTTGATATCTGGATTATATTGTTTGCCAAGTATAACTAACTGATCATGGAGTCTAGTTCACAACAAAGATGCTTATATCAAGAATGCTCTCTCTTCTCTCTCTCTCTCTCTTCTCTCTCTCTTCTCTCTCCCCCCCCCTCTCTCGTGAGTCATTGACAAATGGGCACCCTCTTCCCTAGATCTTAACTACTTTAACGGCAGATGTATATAATGGAGAAGTTGCCCCTTTAGATAGCCAGGTCTATAATTGCTTTATATTTCCGAAAAGTGCATGAATCCTGCTAGAAAACAGCCAATTCAGGTAAGATCTTGAACTAAATGAAATGGTTCTTGCGAGTAGTTAATATGCATTCTGTTCAGCTTGTATTCAGGTCATATAAAGAGACATTTACAAAGGTCCTTTATTACAGCAACCCACAAGGAAACACTAGCTGTCTACTGCGAGGCTTCCCACCTGCTCTAAACAGGGTGGAGAGGGGGAGGAAAGAGACTATACCCAAGTTTCCGGGAGGGAAAAACAAAACAAAACTCAAGCTTACATGTTCTCTGAAAACTGTACACACACCCACACACTATGTAAAAAAAATTAGTCTTTCCCATGTTGAAGTCATACTGGAGCATATGTATGATATGAAGTGCAATACTGAATAGAGTCCATAGTTAGAATGTCACTTCTTCCAAAACTTTGCCAGCTGGTTTTAATCACACAAACTGTTGTCTGGCTCCTGCCAAACGATTGATCTCTGTTTGATCATAAGTTCATTTTTATCAAGATGATTAATTCACTCGTTTTAAATTTACAGCTGCTCCATATGAATGCTTTATCAAGAAAAGGATAGTTCTTTATAAAACAGCAAAGCTTGCTTGTATTACACAAGCAACAATGTTAAGTTTCCCTAAAGAGCTTTTTCTTTGGGGAGGGTGCTAAGACAGAGTTGATGAGACATGTGTTCCCATTGAAATGGGCACACATATTACGTGACAGGCAAATTCCAAACATTTCGAAGGCCAGAACAAGGCTCCTATTTATAGGATTCTTTCAATGAATGGACTTATGTTAAAACAGTGAGTTGTTTACAGCGATTTCAATAGACATGAACTGCGCTTGGTGACTGTTCTTTTTAAAGAAACTGAATTTCATATTTTGAAAAATGTTTTGAATCCCAATATTTTATAAACTGCAAAGGCTTGTGCCGTTGCATGTACCCACCACTTCCTATTATATAATAGACACAGGATCTCACTAACTCCTGGCACAACTGGAATGGTATTTAGACTAAAGGGAACCAGATATTTGCACACTATTATCAATTATACTCCATGCTGAGATTCATTGCTTAGGATATTCTTCCCGTTCTGGTGGAGCATTCAGCTCCCATATAGTGTTGGCTGGACACCATGGAAGTGAAAATCCCCTATATCCAGATTGAGGAAGACTGGGGTAGGAAGGAGAAGACAAATGGAGAAAGGTAATATTGACTGCTAGGACTCTAATAAAACTATGATAAGATTCCAGTATCTTTTTTGTTCAAAATCTTTGCAAATAATAAATCTATACACATTCAGGGCAAAAATATTTTTTGATAATATTTGATACAAATCTTACTAGATTGAATATTTGGGCAGCTTTCAAATCAAATCAATCTATAAATAACGAAGCCATATTGCTTTCAATTTCAAGGGATAGTTTCACTTGAAGCTTCAACAAAGCTAAGTACAAAACAACTCTTTACAGAAGAGTTATATGTAATTGCAGGGAATGCAATTCAGGTGTTTGGACTAAATGTTCACCAGTACACAGGCCATGCTAACTCTACTTTATTTCTCCCAAATAGGACAAGGAACCTGGAGATTTGGGGGAGATAATTGAGAATGAACATGCTCAAACCTAGTTTAATAAAATAAAAAAACAAGCAATAGGAGTAGGGAAACTTTTACAGCTGGATATGACTTGGAAAGAACTAATGCACATTTAGGGAGTTTTCTTGAACTCTGCACTAATAGGTGAGTTTCAGTTGCAGTGACCAAGAACAGTTTTAAAACAGTTTATACTGGTATGCTACCATAGTTGCAGCACTACAACTCTAAGTGTAGTTTACCTTAGTTACTCACACAATAGCCTAAGTTCAATAATTGTTCCAAAAAATGAAGTTTTCTTCATGGAGCTATTTTGTAGAGCCATGGGGGAGCAGTGGCTAGAATGTAGTATTGCAGGCTAATTCTGCCAACTGCCAGCAGTTCGATCCTGACTGACTCAAGGTTGACTCAGCCTTCCATTCTTCTGAGGTAGGTAAAATGAAGACCCAGATTGTTGGGGGCAATATGCTGACTCTGTAAACCACTTAGAAAGGACTTTAGAGCACTATGAAGAAATATATAAGTTTCATCCAGTGCAGAACAAGGCTGTACAAGAGTGAAGAACTATTTCAAACACAATTGTTGTGCAGAATAATTAAAAGCCAAACTCTTTGTTTCGTTCCTGTGGTTGGAAAACTCAAACAAATCTCTAGACATCACTGTTGATTTTTGATGGCCATTAGATTAGAAATTCCCAAAAAAGGAAAATGGAAGCCAACCCAAGTAAAGCAATAATAAAACGAAAGTAGATAAACTATTGAGATGGCCCTGGCCACACATGAAGCTGGCAGAGCTTTCTAGAACAAAGTAGGACTGGAACTGGAAAAGAATAGGCGTTGGACCTACCAGATACGCCTCTTCTCATCCGGGGGGAGCCAGCATTCAGGATGGGTTGTTCTCATCCAATCTGGTTTCAGGACTGAGTCTATTTTTTTCTTATTTAGATTAGGGTCCGCCTCCTGCAGCCCCAGATTTGACTCGTCCTTTCACGAGAAGGATGGCTGGCAATGGACTCCCATCCTAGTTTTAGTCAAATCACCAAATTAGGCTTTTTATTTGATAAATTACCTTTTAACTACAGCATTCAGGATGGGTTGTTCTCATCCAATCTGGTTTCAGGACTGAGTCTATTTTTTTCTTATTTAGATTAGGGTCCGCCTCCTGCAGCCCCAGATTTGACGAATTCTGAAGACTAGACTCGACGTGGTAACTCTTAACCCAGGTAAGCACCTGGCGGACTCCCATCCACCAATTGTAGATTGAAATGGAAAATTTTGGACAGGTAAGGGCGGGACTGAATGCTGGCTCCCCCCGGATGAGAAGAGGCGTATCAGGTGGGGC
>QLTV01003764.1:2556523-2570957 GCA_003457575.1 Thermophis baileyi | reverse complement strand
GCCTGCGCGAGCGTTTGCTCAAGCGCCAGAAATTTGGAGGCTCAGCAGGAGGTCGCAATTACAATGATGGCCTTCCGACTCACTGATGAAGCAAACGAGCCTGCGCGAGCGTTTGCTCAAGCGCTAGAAATTTTGGAGGCTCAGCAGGAGGTCACAATTACAATAATGGCCCAGGTGAATCAGCAATTCTGTAGAAAGTGGCCTTCTGACTCTCCAAGTAAAGCAAGGCAGCTTGCGCGAGCGTTTGCTCTAGCGCTTCCAGGAGAACAGCTGTGAGTCGGGGATCCGAAGGCTATGCAATCCAAAATAGCGCGGGAGACTCACGCGCGGTAAAAACGGGCAGTAAAACTTTTACGCGAGCAGTTGCTCCAGCGTGTGATCAATTTAGGCCAGAGGGGTACAAACGAGGATCGGAAACCCCTAAAACAGCGATCTGAAGCACCCCCTGGGCTTTCTCTAAGCTGGGAGGGGAAGGGGAGGAATGGGAGGGGGGAATTCAAACCGTCCAAAATGAAGCCGAATTCCTTCCTTCCTGCTTGAATGGAGACAGCGAATTTCCACTCGATGGAGCCACCTAGTGGCTCTTTCAGAATTGCTCAGATGATAGAATTGAATTTGGAAAATAAAAAGACCTAATTTTGGTTAATTTACTGAATTTAGGATGGGAGTCCAGTTACCAGCGTCCTTCTCCTGAAAGGACGAGTCAAATCTGGGGCTGCAGGAGGCGGACCCTAATCTAAATAAGAAAAAAATAGACTCAGTCCTGAAACCAGATTGGATGAGAACAACCCATCCTGAATGCTGGCTCCTCCCCAGGATGGAGAAAGCTATCTTCTCCCACAAAAACTGATTTTAGAAGATTTTCTAGTCCTGCTCTTGGGAGTCAATAGAAAGGAAATATTGACTTCAGAAATACTTTGCCTCCACTCAGGGGTGAAATCCAGCAGGTTCTGGAGAACCGGTAGCGGAAATTTTGAGTAGTTCAGAGAACCAGCAAATACCGATTCTGGCTGGCCCCAGAGTCGGGTGGGAATGGAGATTTTGCAATATCCTTCCCTTGCCACGCCCACCAAGGCACGCCCACAGAACCGGTAGGGAAAAAATTTGAATTTCACCCCTGCCTCCACTATAGGAAAAAAAAAAGTTGATCTTCTGAAATGTTTCTTGGGGAGAATTGAGGAAAAAATCCTCTCCAGTTGACTGTGAGAATCCTTACGAAGCCTAAAACAAACTGATTATTAATGTTGGATGTCAAACATCAAGTTTGTTTATGCAAATATGAAAAAACAACCGCAAGCAATCTTGTAACTGGATAGAATTCTGAACAGCTGCCGTATTTTTTGCATTCATTAGACATGCGATTCTAGGTGAAAGAAATAAAAGGCTTAATTTAGTAAATGTAATTCAGTTTCAGACTTTAAAGAAGATAAATCCAGTAATAATCTATAGTACAGTATGTTGATATGTAGCAAATGTTCCAGAAGATAAGCTCTCAATAGCTTTATTGTGTATGGGGAATCTAATGCCAGCCTGGTATTCGCAGATTCTTCTTCTAAATCATTTCCTCAAAAAATATCAGAAAAAGTAACTGTGATTATTAGATGTTAAATCCTTACTTTTTCACAGTATTTTAATCCAGAGTTCAGTAGAATTAATAGAAATTTGCCTTAGAGAAACTTACATCCAATTTAAATATATACAAGATTGCCCTATAAAAATCCAGTTGACATTATGAATTCAAAAGCTAAAAATTTTTAAAAACGTTATAACGTAGGTTCAAGTTCTATAGTGTTTACTTGCTGACAGTTCCCTAAAGAACAAAATACTTTGCAATGTTCAAATGTTTTTTCTACTTTCTGTCATTCATAGAATTTTAAGGATTTTGATTGTTTTGTTTCTTTTAAAATCCAAATATTACAAACTAATGAAGAAAAGGGACATTAACATTACTATTAATATTATCGATTTTGGATCTTATTGCATTTGGAAAAAAAACATATAGGCAAATATCATTTTGTATACAAAATCACTCTCTGATATTCTGCCAGATTCCCCTAAGAAACAATCACTTTCTAACGTGGCTAAAATAGAGAATTCAAGCTGGAGGACATATAAACTCTAACTTAGTTCTGAATAGTTGTAATACCACTGATCTGATTTAGTAGTTTCCATCCAATGATGTTGTCAAACAAACCTTGTATTTTTATCCATACATAAACGAGCTCTCATTGGAAATAAGTGAATCACCAGTTACAGGATAACGTTATAATTAGGGGGCTCTCCATTCACTAATATACTAGCGGTCTAGTCCACAATGAAAAAGTGATGCTATGAGCAGATAACCTTTTACTGTGAAGTCAAGATGTGATAATTACAAAAGAGAAAATAAAAATAATTGAAAATAATGGGTTTTTTTCACACTTCTATATTGTTATGGTTCCATATATAGCTTAAATATTGCATTGATATCCCCAAAAGAATATGAACATTTTATCTCTTATAATGAAAATGTCTTAAAAACATATTCCTATTGTTACATTTCAATTTATATTATAGATATAGAGGTACAGCAAGGTGCCAGGCCTGCCTTATCCAGGTAAGATAAAGATCTGGGGCTGAAGGAGTTCATTTCTAATTATCTGTAAACTAACATTCTTCAGGTGAAATGATTGCAAAAGCATCGTTATGACATCCATAGAATTTGCTTCAGCTGAAACTCTTAAGATAACTCTTGTTTTTGTCCTTTATATGCTACAAATTCTACACAATATTTCTTGGAATAGAGATCCATTTGATCAATCAGAAAACAGCTACATGATTATAGGAAAAGGCACAAAGAAGTCGAGTTTCAGACAACGTCAGGGGTGGGTTGCTCCCTGTTCGGACTGGTTCTCCTGAACTGGTAGCAGCCCACTGGTGATGTCACAATGACATCACCAAACCGGATCAGTCGGTGCCAGTCCATGGGGGCCGCCATCTTTTTTTGAATTTTTTTCGAAATTTTTTTTGAATTTTTTTTTAAATTTTCCTTCTGAGCATGCGCAGAAGCCAACTTCCGGCACTGTGCATGCGGTCGCCATCTTTTTTTCAGCTTCCCCCCCCCCCCGGGATTTTTTGTTACCTCCCCCCCCCCCGGATTTTTTGTTACTGTGCATGCACGCGCCCACGCCCACGAAGCGCACCCACGAGGCGCGGGAGGGAGCGAACCGGCAGCGAGGTAAGTTGGAACCCACCCCTGGACAATGTTCTTAGCATCTTTAGTATCAACAGCCATCTTTTATCAAAGGATGCTAAGAGGTAGTATGTTAATGGGGAGGTCTAACAGCCCTTATATGAGAAAGTATGTATGTTTTTGTGAAATGCAAAGCTCAAGTTACATAAACAAACAACTGAGCAGCACAGAAAATAGGAAGTATCAACATTAGGACCAATGCTGATCTTAACAACTCTTTTCTCTTTAGATAACTGTAGATAATATTAAATTGTCAACTACAGGTAGTCCACAACTTATGTCCACAATTAGGACCAGAATTTCCATTGCTAAGCAAGATGATTAAGAGAGTCATGCCCAATACTATGACCTTTTTGCCATGGTTGTTAAGCAAATCGCTGCAGTTTAAGTGAATCATGTGGTCATTAAGTGCATTTGGCTTCTCCCATTGACTTTGCTTGCCGGAAGCCAGCTGGGAAGATTGCAAATGGCAACCACATGATGGGAATGGGAATCACATGATTCCAGGATGCTGCAACCCTCATAAATACGTGCCGGTCGCCAAGTGCCCAAATATTGATCACGTGATCATAGGGATGCTGCAATGGTTGTAAGTTTGAGGACCAGCTGCAAGTCACTTTTTTCTGTGCCACTGTAACACCGAACGGTCGCTAAACAAATTATTGTAAGTTGAGGAGTACCTATATATTAATTGTAACCAGTTTTTTGTGTGCTAAGTCATAATTTATAACCAAGGGTTTTGCAGTAACAAGGAATAAGTTTATAATTACTAGCAATGGCTAATATAAACTTTATTTATGAATAAAATGAAGGTAGTGTGAACTAGGGAAGTTCATAAAAAACAACCACTCTTTTCTTCTTCTCTAAACAGTATTATTGAATAATCATTTCAGGGTATTGCCAACCATTAAGTGTGGGCAGGATCTTGCCATTATAATGTATTCTGATAACATGTTTTTTATGACATCATGGTTCTAGAATAATCCAAATACTATATATGTCAGCAACACAAATTCTTATGCCATGTTTCAATAGTGAAACCTGGACAACTACACCAATTGCAGGAAGTGTCAAAAAGATAACACGTTTGTCACACAACTAGCAATATTTCCTGCTACTTGTAGCAAAACAGAAAATACAGCCATTGCAGACTTTGGGGTTTTTCCTATCTATCATAAAGACCATTTTCTCTGCAACTGTTTTCCTGTTACTACCAAAAACTGCATTTCTCAACATACTACAGCTCCCACTCAAACATATCCAATTCAGGACCGATTTATTAGCTATCAAAATACTTTTTCAAGTTGCAGAATTTCTGCTATTTTAAAAACTTTGCTTTGGCTTTCTAAATGCAGGAACTGCCTATATGCTTTTATTAGCAGGTTAGATATATTACTAAATTGCATTCAATGTTAGCTTTACATGTAGAGGAAGCCATGAATGCATTAAGGAGGGAGGGGAAATTGTAAACTATGGTAGCACAGAAGAACCAACAATAAAGACTGCACATCTGCCTATGGAGAGACAAAGTGCTTGGGTTTTGGAGAGGATCCAACAATTCTGATACCAAGTAATTTAACTGCTCATTTCTATGGCTGAAACATCAGTTCAGAGGAAGTCACAGCTGTTGCTTCATCACATCCCAGACTTCACGGGCAGCTGTCAGGTCCCATAAATTCATATCTTGTTTTTAGCAGGAGTATTTGAGAAATTCCATATACTATGAATTTTTTTTAATTTTAGGAACTTAAGAGTATGTGAATTGATGGGGATGATCATACTACCTTTCCCAGAAGTTAATGTACCATTTCAAATCTTATCTGTGGTCAAACTACATATACAGACGTATTTGATAAGTTAGGTTAGACTGAGCATTCAATTAAAACCACAGATGAATGACTTAGCCACACAGATTTTTTTTAAAGTAAAAAGTAAAGCTACAGCCAAAAGTATCAGGCCAAAACTGAATGCAGAGAGATAAATTAAGTGCCCTTCTGACCAAGTGAGAAAAAAAGAACAGGAGATGGTAAGATTTTTCGAGAGATCGCTAGGAATTTAAATTTGATTAAAGAAAAAAACCACAGTGCAAAATCTGCGCATAAATGTTTGCTATACATCGGTGTTTCATAAATACAGTGTGCATAATTACTATATATGATTTAGTGAACTTTTACATGAATGGATTGTAAGGAGTCATAGGAGAGAGAGCAATGCTATTTGACTGATAACCTTTCAATGCAGGCTGCTTAGTAGGCTTTTTAAATGCCTCAGTGAGCTCACTGAGGAAGGAAAAAGCCATTTGCTTCTCCTCCTCCAGAGTTCATTGCGTTTCCTTTCTGACTGCCAGTGTGAAAATCAAAGCCAGAGGAATGATGAGGCACAATGTCCTTCTACCACAAGCTTACTCATTCATTGAAGGACACATGCACTCACCACACGAGAATCCTTGGTTGATTATTGCTTTGAGGAAAATTGTCAAATCTGAGCTGAACAATTTTCAATGTATTTGGTTGAAGTAGGAAAGAAAACTGGAAAGATAAATGGATTCAGACTTAATCAGAACTGAAGTTAAGTAGTTCTGGGCCAGTGTCTGCCAATATCTAAATAAGAATTAGAATTTTGCAGAATTATTATGTGTAGAGTTGACAGAAAAGTAACAGAAGATGAGAAGAAGACCAGGAAGTCTATTTCTCCACATCTTAAAAGAGTGGAAAGAAAATAAATTAACAGAGACAAAAATTCTGTGTTAATCCAGAGTGAAATCAATTTCAAAAACTTTTCCTCAACAGCATGCATGCAATATAATTACATTTGTGATATGTGGATTTAAACATACACACATATGCACACATGTATATCTCCCTCCCTGCCAACAGAGAAAAAACATCAAAAAAATAAATAAAATAAAATAAAAGCAGGGACCAAGCAACAACAAACAATTTAATAGCATCTGATTAAATGTAATTTGTAAAGTAAGGTACCACTTTATAAGATCTATTAGTTCCTTCATTTGCAAAGGCCAATTATTCTCTCACAACAAATAAAGCAAATTCATCTATCCATCCATTTACACCCCCCCTCATTTTTTATTTTATTTGGCCATTTATATCCTGCCTTTTATTATTTCTACAAATAACTCAAGATGGCAAACATATCCTACACACATTCCTCCTATTTTTCCTAGAACAGCAACCCTGTGAGGTGAGTTGGGTGAGAGAGAGTGACTGGCCCAAGGTTACCCAGCTGGCTTTTATAGCTAAGGCAGGGCTTGAACCCAAGAGTTTCTTGTTTTCTAGCCTGGTGCTTTAACCACTAGACCAGGGGTGTCAAAGTCGTGTCGTCACGGCGGCTTCACATGACGTATAGGGACTTTTTTCCCCTTTGCTAAACCAGGCATGGGTGTGGCCGTGTGACGCATCTAGCCCGTGGGCTGAGAGTTTGACAGCCCTGCACTAGACCAAACTGTTGTTCATTTCTGCATAAACAGCAAAAGAGAATAAAGAGGATGGAAATACAGTGAAATGGAAACAAAACTGGACTGATACACATCACAGGGCAAAAAAGAAACCTGTGTAAGTTTCCAAAAAGAATCAAAACTCACTAAGAAGAGAGATGGGTATTTAGGCTAATCTTCCAATTTTCAGCAGCCAGGATTGTCCTATTGTAGACAAAATAGTTAAATATTAAACCTACTGCAGGATCTATTGTAAATTCCTCTTGCCTTTGTTTCCAGGGTTCCTTCTGTTCTTATCTTAAATGCGCTCTCTCTCTCTCTCTCTCTCTCTCTCTCTCTCTCTCTCTCTCTCTCTCTCTCTCTCTCTCTCTCTCTCTCTTTCAATTAATAGGCAATTATTCAGGGGAGGATGATCTCCTACTCATGAAAACCAATTCTTAACCGTACTTAGTGAAACAGAAAGTTCTACCCAGAGAAAATGGCTATGGAGCAAAGTACAGATGTAATAGTCTGTTAAAAGAAAGATTACGCTGAACTATTATGAGTTATAATGAAACAACTGAGTCACTTTGTTTTAAAAATCAAACCCACTTTAAAAGTGTTTTTAAAGCTTATTCAAATAAGCCAAGATAAGTTTGCTTATTGGTATAAAAAGAGCCGAGGTGGCGCAGTGGTTAGAGTGCAGCACTGCAGGCTACTTCAGCTGACTGCTAGTTGCAGTTCAGCGGTTCAAATCTCACCGGCTCAAGGTTGACTCAGCCTTCCATCCTTCTGAGGTGGGTAAAATGAGGACCCAGATTGTTGGGGGCAATATGCTGACTCTGTGAACCGCTTAGAGAGGGCTGTAAAGCACTATGAAGCGGTATATAAGTCTAAGTGCTATTGCTATTGCTATTGCTATTTATTTGCACTTGAAGAAAAGACTTCTGCATCATATATCCCAGGAGAAGTGATTATGAGACAATGCATTTTAAACATCAGCTTTTTTCTTACTTGATTTTGTTGTTAGAACTTAGAACCCTGGCAAAATAATTCAGAACAGAGGTCTAAGAAAAGCACCTATAAAACAAAATTTGAAAAAGGACAGCCTAACTGCTTCACAGATTTTTAGTTAACCATAATAACCACTCACATTAATTTTACAGTATATAAGAACTGTGTAAATTACTTCTATGTAAACACTGTATGTAATAATATATAAAATTCATTTCAAAAAGCACATTTTGATCTTGTCAAAAGAACAAGTTTACTGAATCTTCAATTCAGCAGCATCAGTACTATGCCACAAAGGTGCAAAAATGACAATAAGGACAAGGTGTATCATGGTGCAAATCCCATCCTCATATAGTTGTATTCCCACATCAAAAACAACTATGTAAGCTGCAATATTTGTCATAACACAATGCATATTTTCTCACTGGTCTTCCTTATAATCTTAATTAATGTGACTTTCATGGGAAAACAAGAATTTTCTATTTGAGTTTTAGTGAGTTTTATTTTAAATTTTTAATAGAGTTTCCTCCTTCCAACTAGGGAATATTTTGTTTTGCACTGTACTGTCTGATGCCACCGAACGGTTCAGGACTCCGGTCCTGGATCTGTTCGCCACACCATTAAGCAGCCAGCTGCCGAGATTTTACTCCAGTTTCGTAACACCGGGGGCAGAGGGGGCAAATGCACTCTGCACTCCGTGGCCGAGAGGACTCCTATACGCCTTTCCCCCTCTTCCCTTGATCCCGAGGGTAATCAGAAAAGTGCTGGAGGAGAAGGCGGAAGTATTACTCCTAGCCCCCCACTGGCCCAGGAGGCCGTGGTTCGCAGACCTGGTCAGTCTATCGATAGCCAGACCCTGAAGGATTCCACAGGAAAAGATATCCCTCAGTCAGGGGGCTCTAGTGCATCCAGAGCCACAATGGTTGCAGCTGACCGTCTGGCATTTGAGCGGAGAGCCCTGACACAGGGCAAGTTGTCTATCAGGGTAATCAGAACAATCCATGCCTCCAGGAGGCCGTCAATTAACAGGATCTATGAGTCGACCTGGAAGGCCTTTTGCAGCTGGTGTTCCAAAGGCAGCATCGATCCCATCTCAGTAATGGTGGCCCAGATTCTGGAATTCCTTCAGGATGGACTGGACAAAGGACTATCCTCAAACACCATATGCAGACAGGTGGCAGCGCTGGCATCGGTGTTGTCATGCGGGGATCTAGATTCCCTCACGCATCATCCTATGGTGCGCAGCTTCATTAAGGGAGCAACCAATTTAAAGCCTCCAGTGGTACACAGGTATCCCACCTGGGACCTACCCAAGGTCCTGCAGGCATTCTCCTTGACCCCCTTTGAACTGTTACCGGAGACCAGCCTGCAATACCTCACATGCAAGGTAGCTTTCCTCGTGGCTATTACTTCAGTCAGACGAATTTCAGAACTGGCAGCCTTCTCCGTAAGGGAGGACCTATGTATATTCCATCCAGACAGATAGTACTGCGCCTAGACCCCTCCTTTTTACCCAAGATTAATTCCCGGTTCCACAGGGCGCAGGAAATCATATTGCCGGACTTCTGTCCGAGTCCAATCCATGAACTAGAAAGGAAGTGGCACACCTTGGGTGTCAGGAGGGCTCTTCGCATCTACATAAAGAGAACAGCTCCCCTGAGAAAAACGGAGTCACTGTTTGTGTCATTCCAACCTTTTACGCTAGGTAGCAAGGTTACCGCATCGACAGTGGGACGGTGGATACGGACATGCATCGCCAAGACCTACAAGCTTCAAGCTCTTCCATTACCCTGGCGAGTGACCGCCCATTCTACCAGAAGTGCGGCCACAATGGCTGCATGGGCAACACAGGCCTCCGCCGAGGAAGTCTGTAGGGCAGCGACTTGGTCCTCACTGTCCCCGTTCATCGGACACTATAAGCTGGACGCATTCGCCTCAGCTGAGGCGGCCTTTGACAGAAGGGTCCTCCAGAAGGTGCATACAAACCTGGGGACTCGGGACCAGACCGTGGCCCACCCTTAGGACAAGCCAGCTTTGGTATGTCCCATACTTTGGATTCTCACATCAGCACATCGGAGAAAGGGCATTGGTCTTACCTGACATGCTCCTTTTTGATGTGCTGAGTGAGAATCCAACCCCACCCTGGCGACCATCTGGTTCAGAGTCCAGGAGTGGACAACAAGATCAGTGATATGTCAAGTCAATTGCTACGTCTTCATCAAAACTGGGGATCAGTCAGGAGAGGCGTGGCAGAAAAGTTTAATAGATTCAGTCTCTAAAAGTAAGGCGGCGGAGTTAACCCATATTTTGGATTCTCACTCAGCACATCGAGAAGGAATGTGTCAGGTAAGACCAACGCCCTTTCTCCTAACCGTGGCTGACCTAGCAGGTGTGCAGGAAGCAGCCCCCATCGAAAAAGCCTTGTTTTAGGTGTTGCGCTTAAGCACGGAAGTCGCACGCGCAAAGCGGGCGTGTGCATGTGCTCACATTTTCGGTGAACCGGTTGTTAAAGTATGTGCAGCCCACCTCTGCTAGAGCCCCTATCTTGTCCTCGTAAAGCACCATGTGTGTGAAGACTATCCTAAAAGCCTTAAATTTTCAAGCAGAAATACTGCTGTCCTGGCACATACATCCCCAACAAACAATTTTTGATTGCATCAACTAAGCCATCTCTACCATTGCCTGCCTGCGTATTGGCAAAGAGGCAAAAGATGTAATGAAGGCTTGCCAGAACTCTCCTGGTATTAAAGTTATGGGATACCAAACATATCTTGGAAAATGTGGGTGGGGACACTATGTCCCCAAATGTCAATTTTGACCCAATTTGTATTTTTGTGGGCTGCCAGAAGCACAAGTAAAAAGATTTGGCTGATTGTGGTTAGTGGCTGACTATCAAGCATGCTATAATTTTGCAGATATAAGATATTGTTTTACATATTTTCCTATTAGAGATAAGATGCATCTGGCTCGGATACTCAGACTTTTTTCATTAACAAGGAATAGGCAACATTGTCATTCACTACATCCTATCCTGGAAATCTGTATTCCAAATCTTTTGCTTCATTTTAAGTTACATTTTTATGAGACAAATATCAATATTTTCCCCAAGGAACTCTTTATCAAATGATTGCCAAATGCAGTATACTCCATATGTCTTTGGAGTGCAAATACTAGAATTTCCAGCCATCAGCTGTGCTGGTTATTTTATTTTTAATTTATAGTAGCGAGTTAGGCACTCTTTGCATAGTGCACACAATTAAAATATGTCTCTGTGTGTAGCCTCTTCAAGTCAGTCTTGACTCCGGAGAATTGTATGATATGCCCATGCAGTTTTATTAGCAATATTTTTTGCAAGTGGTTTGCCATTGTCTTTTTTCTTAGGACTGAGAGAGTGTGACTGAGCCAAAGTCACCCAGCTGGCTTTGTGCCTAAGGCAGGCCTATAACATACAATCTCCTGGTTTCTAACATGATGCTGTTAACTACTGTACTAAATACACACCAAAGGCACCATATATGCAAACATCTCAAGCAATGTACTGCATTAACTAACACAGTTCCTTCCACATAACATAATATTTATGTATATTAAATTACCAAGTACCTTCAAGTAGCAATGGCAACAGAACAGAATTTGGCTACTTTTTTGGAGATTTCCAGGGACCAATGTTCTAATACGAAGAATTGTCTTCCCCTCACTAGTTTTGGTGTGTTATTGAGTCAGCTGGTCTGGTCAGGTAGAATGGGCAGCTAAGTAAAACTTGTGTGAATGATTCAAGGTCCCAAGCCAGTCAAACCCAAAAGTCATTTTGTATTGGGGCAGTTATCATCTTCCCTTCAGATACATTGGTGGCAAATCTCTGAATTTGGCTAATATAAAGGTTCTCTAATAGAACAGGGGACCCAAACCACCGGTCTGTGGACTGTCACTGGGAGGTGGCATGCCAGCAACCGGGCTGCGCAAACAAGCGAAGCCCCATCTGTGGAATGCAGGCAGCATGTAAAACCACGTCCCCTGCGGAACGTGGTCTGCGGAAAAACCTTTCTCCATGGAACTGATCCCTGATGCCCAAAAGGTTGGGGACCACTGACATAGAATATTAGTAAACAGTCATCCAAATATCCATTACAATAATGGATTTTTATATTCCAATCTTTCTAAAAACTAGAATCACACATATTGCTTCAACTCTATTTCTCAATCCCAAGTGGAATCAAGAAAGTTTGTAGAGTCTAAGATCAAATTCTATTCCTTTTTACTAGGATGTACAAATTTATATACAAGGATCAATGGAAACAGAGGTTCCTGATTAAAAGACAAATCTAACCAATTGGCAGAATCTCATGCTTGTCTTTGGGGAAACTAGTCTAGATGTCAGGCACAAGGAAAAATGGAGAACACCAGGGAATGCAAAATAAATCCTGTAGGAATTTTGAATGTACTACCTCTAGAGGTCTTAGAACTTTATAAATATAAACTAGAGAGCTATAAAGCAAGAGTCTTAGCCTTAAAGAGATTAAGAACAGTACTGTAGATACATAATCTGCTGCTGGAAAAATACATGGTTTATTTGCTGTCTTTTAAGTCTCGTCAGAAATGGTTTTGTCTCTTCCACACTGTAGATAATTGAACAAAAACTCCTAGGTATTAAAAGGCTTTAACTTGCTTCATTCTATGCTGATTAAGGGTTGCCATCCCAAGACATCTAGACACTACTAGGGTGAAGAAACTTGATTTATTCTGTGGCATTTTTCTGCTGGCAGCGAACAAGGCCAGTGTAAATGATGTATTTTCAATATCTTGAAGTCCATTGATTAGTCTAATAAAGTGTTGTTGTATTATGACATTACAAAGAACACGTTAACATGTTTTTATGCAAAAGCAATAAAAGGGGAGCATATCAGCCTCCTGAATTAAAAATGAGGATATTGAGATTGTATTCGTTCTTGTTGAACTTGATTTGCAAATTACAGGGGCAACAAGAGTTGTATTTGTGGGATCTAATGTTGGAACTACTGCTAGTGCCTATCTTGTTAATTTCATCTCTTCAAAAAAGGTCCAAAAAGATTCAAACAGAAGTGGAATTCACTACATTCTATTCCAGATGTAAACTTTAATTTGACTTATGCCAATTACAGCTCAATGTTTCTAAATGTTTAGTCAAACTCTAATTTAAACTGCTGAGTAAGGGCCTGTTTCACCATTATATCATCTTTGGCTCCCTTGATCACTTTCTACCCAAGATCTTGGATGCTATCCCAAATTCACTCTGCTTTGCTTGACTGATGGCAAAATGACACTGTGTATGCCTCTGCAGTATTACTGCTAGCCAGCTATTCCTAATGGGTGGGTTAACTGTGTACTTGCCTGCTGGGCAATTCCATTCCTGGTTTTGCATGTTACCAGAGCACTCCGTCTCCACTGAATTTATTCTGTTCCCAATTACTGCCACGTGAGCATTTGCATAAAACATCTTTTGCTCCTTAGCTCCGATCCTTCCTCTTCCTTTCTGTTCTATACTAGATAAGGGAATGAAAAAATAGTAGTTTGATAGATAAGTATTTTATTTCCAGGGATGCCACTTGGTCAATGACAGATAGAACCACTCTTCTCTTCAGGTCCACCTCTATGCATCTCTCTTTCCACTTTTTACATTTTCCCCATTGGTTAGCTAGCTAACTGGCTTGCAGCCCACCAGCAGATGTCACACACAAAAATGCTGTGTTGGCTCATTCAGTTTATATAATTTCATCAAAACAGGACTGACTCCACCACTTTTGGATTTGTACAACCAGTGTGAGCAACATGAGCAAATAAAGCATGAATATTCACATTAAACAGGTAGAGGCATACATTGTATGTGTGTATATATATTTATTTTATTGGTTGATTGAATTACCAAATCCTTGAAGACTCTTGGTGGCTTTCAAGAATAATAAATACATAATAAAAAATTAATAATGCCAAAGAAACCCCCCTACCTCCAACAGTGTCAAAATATATATGTGATAAAACAAAATATTAACACAACAGTGACAAAATTCCCCTTAGAAAAGATACATTTTCACAAGTTTTTGAAAAGCCATTACCAAAGAAATCTAGGCCAATGTTGTTCCACAGCACTAGTACTACCGGTACATCTAAAAAAACTAGTGTGCCACTAATGTTGTTGAGCTGGAAAGCAAGGTTTTTTTGTTTTTTGTATTGCCTCACCCTTTCTCACTTCGTGAAATAGGAACCACAAACAGTTTATCCTGCGTGGTTCATCTTGAGTGAGTCAACTTCTGGTTGGAACACCTTATTGTCAAGCAATATAGGGCTATATAAGTTAAAACTTGCAGTACTATACACTCAATAAAGGGACTACTCAAAGTTGTGAGCTCTGGCCAATGAATTGGATGCTATCTTTTGAATCAAATGCACTTTCCAGGTGGTCCTCAAAGGCAGCCCCCTATAAGCACATTACAAAATTCAATCAAGAAGTGCTAAGGGTATAAGTCATTGTAGTTAGGTGTTTCCACCAATGTTCCCTCTAATTTTTTTTTCAGTGTGTACGGAAAAGTATAGTGTTTGAGTGGCACATTTTCATGCCTGAGCACCTGAATTTTTTTCACAGATGTCACCCAAGACAACAACGAAATCAGTGTTATTTGAAACTCAAAGTTATGTTTATTCAATGTACCCACTTAATTAAAAGTGTTATATATCGGTATCGCTTATAATACTGGAAGTCTGCAATATTAAAATACTTGTAT
>QLTV01003764.1:2501806-2538045 GCA_003457575.1 Thermophis baileyi | reverse complement strand
GAGCCCCGGAGCCCCGGAGCGGCAGCAGACCTGTCCGCACAGGCCGCTGCCTCACCACCAACTGAATTGCGCAGGTCTAGTAGGGCTTCAAAACGCCCCGCCTACCTGCGTGATTACGTATGCTGGACCCAGGAGGGGAGGACCTGGCCGCACAGTCCGCTGCCTCACCGCCATCTGAATTGCGCAGGTCTAGTAGGGCTTCATAACGCCCCGCCTACCTGCGTGATTACGTATGCTGGACAGCTCCATCCAGGAGGGGAGGGGTGTTATGTTCTAACTGTTTAAACTATGTTGCATGGTTCCAACCAGGTCCAGCGTTTGAGCGGGAAAAAGCTCAAACGCTATTGGCTGGTCTGTCTGACAGCTCCCTATAAAAGGGCAAGCTGTCAGACTGCTCTTTGCTGGTTGCTTACACAAGAGCTGAAATAAAGAGCTGCTTTGGAAGTCTGTCTCCTGTCATCTCTACCCACTATCTAACAATATGGCTGCCAATCTCACTTGCATGTGACTCTGATTGGCATACACAATTAAAACACAAGAAAAATCAGTCTCTTCTTCCATGAAAAACAATTTAAAAAATTAAAAGTTATATTTAAACATGCAAGAGGAGAGTGCACTCTAACTATGTACAATATAACCATTTAAAGGATTCCACAATTCCTTTGGATCTCCAAACCCAGTTGCCACATCCAAGTTTTGAGGGCATTGCAAAGGTACGCAGGGTTGGGGCCAATATTACCTCTGGGAGAATTGTGTTCTATTTATTCTTGTGTCTTCTTTTATTTCATTACTCATGTTTTAGTTCCATTATATCCGTCTCTTATCTAATTCAGATGTACAATAACTTTCAATTACATATTGGAAAAAAACATTCCATTATTCAAGCCTATTCATGTTATCATATGCTTTCAACAAATCAACAAATGGGCAATTAAATTTTCATATTCATACATTTCTTAATGATTTGCTGAAGAGCAAAAATCTGGCCCGCACATTCCCTGCCCACTATAAATCTGCACTGTACTAATAGCTGTATGTTTAGTAGAAGTCCCTAAGTCATACAGCTGCTTCTTAAGGGCAGTACCATCCTCTCAAAATACCACTCTGGAGCCAACACACAATAGCAATGAAACAGCAGCTCCACCTTGCTTAGGTTAAATTTCAGACTGTTTTATCCAATCCAGACCTCAACACCCTCCAGACACAACAAAAATTCAACAGCATCTCTAGATGAGCCTAGGTGGCAATTTACAATTGAATATCATCAGTATATTGACAGGATCCATTCCAAATCTCCTGATTATCTCTTTTACTGGTTTCATTTTAAATCTTAGATATTATGGGGAGAGCACCAACCAGGGCATCCCCCGAGGAGTAGCTCAATAGTTTCTAGCACTTTCAGGAATTTTCCAGATACATTAGCTGCAATGATCTTATTCTCTTAGCAGCCTTTCGAGGTTCAGCTTCTGGGCATTCCCAGTGCCAGGAAGAATCCAGATAAACTGTTTTTCCCTCTCTCTCTCTCTCTCTCTCTCTCTCTCTCTCTCTCTCTCTCTCTTTTCTAGCTACCTTCCCTCACCTCCCATTATTTTTTATATTCATGGGCTCTCCGACTTCACCATTCATAAGGTATCCATCATCCCTTCTCTTCTGCCATGATTATGTGTCCTATATGGTAGAGTAACAACTTAGGCAAAAGGAGAGATGGGACTCTGTGGGAAGGAAAGACCACGGAAGAACTCAGGAGTGAGATCTAGTTACAAGAAGATGGTGGTGTGGGGGAGGGAAGGGGGTGAAACTGATTTCCATAGTGAATGCAGCTAGCATCTTTTAAGCTGTGGTGCTGGATTTTCCATTAGAGAATGCTTGCTGTACAACAATGATCTTAAGAGTGACAAAGACATGAGTGAGATATGGGTTATAAGGGTAATGTATAAAATAGTGTGCAATCATTTCGCTCATTTTTTAAAATGCGATTTAAAGATGCTGGCTTTTCAGCTTTCTTCTCAAAAAAAATAAGCAACCAGAATGTCTGTAAATGAGAGAGGATGCAAAAGATGCCTGCAAATGAACTGTTATTTTGCATACCTGCACTGTAATTGTAAACATCCTGTTCCTGTCTAGACTTCAGCTCAAGGAGACTGTGCATAAGACTCTTCTTGCAAGCAAAAATCCAAAAAGCCTTTTGAAAAGCAAATCAGAGAAAACTTCTTGCACTCCTAATGAAAAGGTACAACTCTTTCAATCTAACTGCTTCTTCCATTCACATCGTCTTCCTCCTCTTTCTGGTTATGCACATAAAAAAATGAGGTCACTCTTCATCAATTCTATTTGCTGGAAAATGAACGTTGGACTTACCTGAACGTTCGTTCTATGTGCGCTGCAGGAGAGTCCAAGCATGGGTATCAATTCGTCTGATTGGCCAGAGACTGAGTTGCAATTTCTTTGGCCACGCCTCTTCCTCCGGCCGAGTGCCAATTTTTTCAACTAAGGCCCGGATCTGGAGATGACGTAGCCCAACCGATAAATCGACCATTCCTGGACCCCGGACCGTACCAGAATCAGGGTGGGATTGGACTCTCCTGCAGCGCACATAGAACGAACATTCAGGTAAGTCCAACATTCATTCTCCTGTGCACTGCTTGGAGAGTCCAAGCATGGGATATACCCAAGCTAAATCGTTGTTGGGTGGGAAACAGATTGGTCCAGGGTCCCCTCGGCCGGTAGAACCCGTTGCAACACTCGTCTCCCAAATGCTGCCTCCACCGAGGCAAACATGTCAAGCTTGTAATTCCTCACAAACGGTGAAGGTGAAGCCCATGTGTCTGCTCTGCAAATCTCGAGGATTGAGGCCTGCGTAGCCCATGCAGCCGTGATGGCCGCACTCCTGGTTGAGTGCGCTGTTATGTGGCGAGGAGCTGGCCTGGCCTGGCGTTCATAGTCCAGCGCAATGCAGGCCTTCAGCCAACGACCGATGGTAGATGGTGACACCTTTCTGCCCATTGTCCTGGGTTGAAACGACACAAAGAGCACCTCCGATCGTCTGAATTGCGCCGTACGCTTAATATATTTGTGTAGAGCCCTGCGGACATCCAAAGTATGCCAGCGTCTTTTACTCAGATGTCTAGGATTCGGGCAAAGGTCCAGCAGGATAACCTCCTGAGCCCTGTGAAACCATGTGTTGATCTTAGGTACAAATGTTGGTTCTAAATGCAGGGTCACTCTGTCAGCATGAAAGATACATAAGACCTGATGTACCGAAAGGGCTGCTAGTTCCGAAGTCCTGCGAGCTGATGTGATTGCTATTAGAAAGGCAACCATGAGAGTCAATAGTATGATGCTGGTTGACTGTAAAGGCTCGAACGGGGAAGCCATGAGCGCTTGCAGGACCACTGACAGATTCCAGGTAGGGTATCTGAGGACCGCGGGAGGCAACAAGTTGGATACCCTTTCAAGAAACTCCGTACCCTCGAGTGGGGTCGCACCTTCTCCCTGAAGAACGGTGGCTAAAGCTGCCACCTGCCTGCAGAGAGTATTCGTGGATAGGCCCTTGTCAAAGCCTACCTGCAAGAAGTCCAAAACTTGTGGTACCATCGCTGTAGAAGGTAGCAGCTCTTGAGAGGCGCACCAACAACTAAAGGAAGCCCAGGTGGCCTCGTCGTAGATGGTCTGGTCGTAGATGCCTTTTTGGAAGCCAGGATAGTGGAAATTACTTTCTGTGAAAAGTGCCCCCTCCTGAGATTCTCCTGCTCAATCACCAAATGGCTAACTTGAGCCACTGCAGTTCTGGGTGCTGCACGGCTCCTTGGCAGAGGGAGATCTTGTGAGGGGAAATCTTCCACGGACATGAGATGGAAAGTGTCATCAAGACCACAAACCACGGCCGCCGTGGCCAGTGAGGAGCCACCAGGATCACCTCCGCTTCCTCCTCCATGATCTTTCTGACGACCTGTGGTATTAGTGGGGTTGGAGGGAAGGCATACAACAGTTCGGCCGGCCAAGGACAACGTAGGGCATTGGTCCTTTCGGCTGCTTGTGTGTGGAAGCGGGAGAAAAACCACGGAAGTTGAGCATTTTGAGGGCTGGTGAACAAGTCCGGAGCCGGATGACCAAATCTCTCCATGATTTGGTGGAATAGAGCTGGGTGGAGTTGCCACTCGGACTGGTCGAGGGTTGACCTGCTCAACCAGTCTGCTTGGACGCTGGACGTCCCAGAAATGTGATCTGCCCGCAAGGACTGCAGGTGAGATACATAGATCATGAGCCTCGTGCATCAACACCCTGGAGTGTGTGGGCCCCCCTGCCTGTTCACATGCGCCTTTGCTGTGACATTGTCTGTCAACAAGGACGTGTAGATCTGAGAGATCTGTTTGAAAATGGCGGAGCACCAGGTGAGCAGCCCTCGGTTCCAGCCAATTGATGTTGTTGAGAAGATCTTGTGGAGACCAACGACCCTGGGCTACCTTGTTGTTGAGGTGGGTGCCCCACCCAAACAGGCTGGCATCTGATGTCAGAATTAGTCGTGGCGGTTCTCAAAACAGAGAGCCCTTCTCCATGGCGGGTGACATCCACCAATCCAGTGAGCGCAGGACCTGCTTGGGAACTTAGATTCAGGAGAGTGAATTGCTGTGCCCTGATCGCTGGCTGGGTAATAGCAGCCATTGAAAGGGCCTTGAATGTAGTCGGGCCCAGGGAACTATGGCTAGGCATGAAATCATTTTGCCCAATAGCTGGGAAGAAGCAGTAGAGGAACTAACTCTAGTGATTTTATCTGCTGCACCATCTCTTTTATGCTGGCCCTGCATTCCTGCGAGAGGAAAATCTGTGATGACAGGGTGTCGATTACCGCCCCCAAATGGGTCAGCCTGGTAGACGGCATGCAGTGGCTTTTCTCCCAATGTACGGAGAAACCATGATTCTGCAGGGTTTGAATGGTAAGTTGAAGGTCCTGTTCCGCCTGCTCCAAAGACGATGCCTGAATAAACACGTTGTCTAGGTAACATTGCAGGCGGATGGGCCTGGTCCACAGGTGCACTGCTAGAACGTCTAGGAGCTTGGTAGAAGCACGTGGAGCTGAAGACAGCCCGAATGGGAGTGCCCTGTAATGCCAATGGTGACCTGCATAGGAGAACCTGAGGAACCGCCTGTGAGACGGTCTGATGGGCACGTGGAGATATGCCTCTTTGAGATCGATTGAGGTCAAAAATCTCCTTTTCTGATGCAACCCAGGATAGTAAGTAGGTTTGGATCTCCTGTACTTTATGTGTACATTGAGTTCTTTCAGATTCAATATGGCCCTTTATCCCCCCCGAACTTTTGGGAACCAGGAAAGGAACGGAATAAAAGCCCAGCCCCCTCTGGCCTATTGGGACCATCCCTATGGCCCTGATATCTCTCAGATGTTGAATCTTGGCCAGCATTAGTGCCATCTTTGTGGCATCTCTGGGGACAGGGCATTGAATAAAGCAACGTGGAGGGCTGGATGCAAATTCTAGGGTGAGCCCGAGCCTCACAGTTTGTAATGCCCATGCCTCTGTCGTCGTATCCTGTCATTGGATGGAAAACATTTTTTAACCTGCCGCCAATGGGAATGTGTGACCGAGAGTCACTTTGCGCGCCTGTAAGGGCAGTTACTGGACCCACAAAAGGGTTTTCTGTTCCGAGACTGACGAGCTCTGTCTCGAAAAGATGACCTGTACTGTGTCTTGTCAGCCCTGTGGGGATACTGCCGCTGATATTGCTGAGCGGGGAACCCAGTGTCAGAGCCACGAAAGGGCTGCCTCCTGTAGAAGGCCGAAGACCTCCTCTCTGATCGCCTATACAAATGAGGCAATGCCTTCCTTTTGTCCTTTCCCTCCACTAAAATAGGATCTAAAACCTCTCCAAATAAATGGCGACCCTTGAATGGAGCAGAAGCCAGCCTCCATTTTGATTTCATGTTGGCTTGCCACTGGCGAAGCCACAATAAACGCCTGGAGGCGATGTTAGATGCCAGGGCCCTTGAGGCAAATTTTGCGGCGTTTATGGTCGCATCCGCCGAATATTCAGCCGCTGCTATTAATTTACGAATATCCTGCTGCAGCCGGACATCCTCAGGTGAGGCCCTGGCCTGCATTTGTCACAGCCATAAAAGAGAGGTCCTGGAAAGGAAGGAAGCGGCTGTGGCCAATCTAATAGCCCAAGCAGCTGCTTGATGAGTCTTACGGGCAAACAGTTCTGCTTTCCTATCCTCTGCCTTCAGACCTTCTGCAGTGTCTGAAGGGAGGAGAGCTGAAGAAGCCAAACTGGCCAAAGGAGCATCTACGGAAGGAATCTGCAGAAGCTCCTCTAATTCTTGCTCTGTAGTATACATGCGTTTATCCAAGCCACTAGGGGCCGGAATAGATCCCACTGCCTTGTAATAAGATCCACAAAAATTTCTGGTGAGGGAATAACCTCCTGCGTAGTAACCTGCTCTGTAAACAGGCTGGCAGAAAGGTCCTGAGGCCCTACCGGACGATCACCTAAGGAGACCGTGCCACCCATGTTAGCAGTAGTTTTAGCTTTAAACAGCAAGGTGCCAAACTGGGCAGGATTAAAAAGGCCTGAATATGAAGGTCAAACTGGAGAGGTTCCCTCATTCTCAGAGAACTCAAATTCCTCCAAATCTTCTTCCTCCCCCCCGAGAGGCCATACTATGCCTTGATGGGGTTAGGGAACGAGATTCTCTCATATAATCCCTATTCTGAGTCAAGGTGTGAGGAAGAGCTCCAGATCTATGCCCTATCAAGCCTCTTTGAGCAAGAGCTGCCTCAATCCCCATAGCAATGGTTTGCATAATGGTATTATTTAATTCTACAGGCAAGCCCTGATCTGTATTTTCTTGAGGGCGGAGGCCTGCTGCTGTAGGGGTAAATGTGGCTGAAGGAGCAGAAGGCCTGACCCCAGCCCCAGCCTGTAACATTGAAGCAGATAAGCCAGAGGTCTGAAATCCTGCCTCTTGAAGAGAGGCTAGGGAAAGTACTTGTGGGTCCAGGAGTACATTAGGAGACCATGTTAGCTGGTCCTCCAATAGAGGCTGAGCTGATATCTCCATAGGCAAGGGCATGCAAGAGGCACTAGCACTTTCAGAGGCCCCCTGGGTTCTAGCAGCTTGTGCTTGCTTTTGGGCTTTTGCAAAATGCTTTTCCAAAGCTTTTTGTCTTCTAAGGGCATCTTTGTCAATGGCAGATGATTTTGATTTGGCATGTGAGGTTTTGGACCTGGTAGAGGGTCCTTTCTCCCCTTCTAGCCTTCTTGGGCTGAGAACAATCATCTATCAGGTGATTGGGGGAAGAGCTAGCAGAGCTACTACTAATAGAATCCCGGCGATCAGCCATTAGAGCTGCAGCCTGTATTATTGGTAGATTCGTGAATCACACGTTCAGCCCTTAAAATATAATCAAGGAGAGATTGTCCCCTTTAGGGATCAGATACACTCACTTGTGCTTCACGATTCTCAGAAATGGCGCCAAACCGACAATACGGCTTGTAAGCGCTGGCAATGTGCAGATCAGCTGCAGCAGTAAAATTTGGTGCGAAACCGGCAATACGGTTACTAACGCCTTGAGGCAATAAATCACTCACGCTTGAAAACCGGCAATACAGTTTACTTCGCATGGAAAGCTGGCTGCTGGTCTCCAAACCAAAGCCTCAGTCGTCGGAAGATCTAATGCAGCCAAAAAACCTCCTCTGTGCACGCAGCACTCTTTGCAGGCTCGAAGCAGATCGGAGCTGAAAGTGCCGCCTCCAAAATGGCCGCTATCAGCTCCTCCGATCAGTGCGGCTTCCTGGCAAGTCGCTTTTAGCGCTGCTCCGACAGCTGGCTCGAACTGAAGCCTCGGCTCTCCAAACCAACCCGGCTGTGCTTTCCTGCAGCTCCAGCTGCTTTGTCTCCGCTCTGAGCCGACCACGCGGCAATGGCGGTTCCAGCGGCGATCTCGGCGCCGCTCTGGGCATGGAGGCAACAAGCCCCACACAAACGCTCCAGACACTCCCAAGTTAGATGACCCAGTCCTTTAAATATAATTTTTATCTCTCCCTTTTCTTTTTTTTTCTTTTCTTTTTTTTGTATCAGATTCCAAATGAATACCTAATTGAAATGCAATTAATGAAGGAGCAACTCAATCTATGTCTCTCTAGGCCAACTGAGTTGAAAAAACTGGCACTTGATCGGAGGAAGAGGCGTGGCCAAAGAAATTGCAACTCAGTCTCTGGCCTTCAGACGAATTGATACCCATGCTTGGATTCTCCAAGCAGCGCACAGGAGAAAGCTCCAGTGTGGATGCCAAAGCCTCTTCTGATACTACCAAATGCTGCTAGAACTGCTTGTCTACTTCAAGACAAGACTAAGCACTTCATTAAGGTAAATCGCATTGACTCTGCTTTGATGAAGACAATTGTACTGCCTCCCGGATGTGATATGCCTTAATTTAAAAATATATATATATCCCAAGGTCACAGGCTTGGATTGATAACTTATGATAAGAAAATAAGTGAATTAACACTTCAAAATAAGCCTTGGAATGAGGCAGAATTATTATTCAAAGAGGACTCATGCCACTTTTCAAATTCTTAAAATGGAATACACAAGCCATTTCTTTCCCACTCAATTGTCTTCCGAATTATGTGGGTGCAATGGTGCCTTCAGATATACTGGACAGCCTGTTAGAGATTTTTAAAACAAGCTTTCACAAGAGATTAGTATTTCATAGCAGTTTACAGATATGAGTAAACATATAGAACCATATAAAAATGTTTCAAAGGATCACTGGTAATATAATAGCAGTTATGAACCAATCAGATTAAAGCAATTTATTTAAATTTTTACTCTTAGTAAGCTATTTATGATTTTACTTGATCTGAATCATAGGAAATAAAAAACAAAAAGTGGCTTTATATAAAACCAATTCAACAGTACAACACTGTCATTGAATTAAAATGTTTAACGTGAAAGGGAACATTAAAATTCATAATAAGCTTTAGCTTCAAGTTTTGCCCTACCAATTTTTGTTCTGGCCCTACTTGAACAATCTGTTCAATTAGCACAGGAGCCCCCCAGGGCTGTGTGCTCTCTCCATTACGCTTCTCTCCATATACCAATGACTGCATCTTGAAGGTCTTAGAGTACTGAAGTTTGCAGATGATACAACAGTCATTGGTCTCATCTGAAACAATGATGAGTCTGCATATAGAAAAGAGGTAGATCAACTGGCTCTGTAGTGCAGCCAGAACAATCTGGAGCTGAACATTCTTAAAACTGTAGAGATAATAGATTTGAGAAGAAGCTCTCCTATTCTACTTCCTCTTACAATATTAGTAGCAAAGCAGTGGAGATCTTCACGTTTCTAGGTTCTATTATCTCCAAAGACTTGAAATGGACATCTAACATTAGAACCATCATTAAAAAGGCATAACAAAGAAATGTTCTTCCTATGTCAACTCAGAAAGCTCAGATTGTCCAAGAATCTGCTCATACAGTTGTACAGAGGAATTATTGAGTCTGTTAATTATACCTCAATAACTATCTAGTATGGCACAGCAACGAAACAGGACAGGTACAGACTTCAACTGATAGTTAGGACTGCAGAAGAAAACAATCGCAACCAGCCTGCCTTCCATTGAAGATCTATATACTGCAAAACCAGAAAGAGGGCTGAGAAAATACAGAACCCGCACATCCTGGACATAATCTATTTCCACTTCTCCCCTCAGGACGCCGCTATAGAGCATTGCATGCCAAAACAACCAGACATATAGTCCCCCCACCCACCATGCTTTCACTCTGAACACTTAATTCCCACAGCACTGTCTCATTTCTCATCTTCTCATCTTTTCTACTATCTTCTCCTATTGGTTTCTTATGATTTATCAATTGTTGTTTGTAATTTATAATTAATGATTGCAACTATGATTATGACCTATGACCTATTACTTGCTGTTTATATATACACTGTAAATTTATGCAC
This sequence comes from Thermophis baileyi, assembly GCA_003457575.1. Taxonomy (NCBI): domain Eukaryota; kingdom Metazoa; phylum Chordata; class Lepidosauria; order Squamata; family Dipsadidae; genus Thermophis; species Thermophis baileyi. The sequence goes on along the minus strand of QLTV01003764.1, from coordinate 2,528,059 downwards.
CGGAAACAAATTCCTTGTGTGTCTAATCATACTCCTCTCCTCCCCTCTCCTCTCTCTTCCATTCCATTCCATTCCATGAACAAGTGTTGCCTTAGTCCTTAGTGATAAATCATAAAATTACAGATACTTACTGCTATTTTGGATAATTATTTAGTGAAAAGGATGAAGATCTATTTACATTTTTTCATATCACATGGACTATGTGGAGAATTAATCCCAATTTAGATGAGTCTTGAATCAGGAACAGAGGAACCCTTTGTTCCCTATAATGTGGGAGGGTTTCTAGTGGTTTGAAAGGGAATTCTTTCTCCTATGAAAATAGATATGTGGAGTCCTTGGTGCTCAATGTGCTTAGTTGCTTGCAGACGCCCGACAAGATAATACAATCAGTGCTGGTGAGTATGGGTTTTATTCCCTATTTATATACAATAGCTTGCCCTGTCAGTTTTGGTGGAAGTGGGGTTTCTCCTTGGTATTCCTTGATTAGGTTATTGTTCTCTGCTTGGCAGTTTGTCTGGTGTTAATCTCTGCTTATCTAGGTATGGATTGCTGGAGAGGATGTGTTCTAGTCTTTTTGTTTCTTCTTTTTTATTATCTCTTTTGAATGGTTTGTAAATGTCTTTTATTTCTATGTATCTACTGCTAGTTGGCATATATCTGTCCTACACAGTGGCTGTTACAGTCCTTACACTGTACAGAAACAACCAACAGATTATTACAACCACATGGCATCACTATAGCACACAAATCAACTAAAGACCTCCAAAACATCTTAAATAAACCAAAAGACCCAATAGAAGAAAGAAAAAACAGAAGAAAAAAATGCAATACATCGGCAGCATACAGAGTAAGGACAAAAAAACAGCAGAACATGTCCATGAGCATCAACTAGTAAGTAAAAAGAAATGATGAAAACTCCTTAATCTCACAACACAAACTCAACCATAATTTCAGCTGGGAAACTGAGAGCATTTTTTTTCTTTTGTTCAATCATGTCCAATTCTCAGAGACTGCCTGGATAAGTACCTGCACTTTTCTTGGCAAAGTTTTTCAGAAGTAGTTTGCTATTGCCTCCTCCCTAGCACTGATAGAAAGTGACTAGTCCAAGGTCACCCAGCTGCCTTTGTGTCTAAAGCAGGACTAGAACTCATGGTCCCCTATTTCTAGCCTGATGCCTTAACTATTATGCTAAACTAGTTCTCTAAGAGAGCATCCTAGACCAAGCTCAATCCAAAAGTGGTAGGAATTTCCTGGAAACTTTGCATTCAGACAAATCAGCCATCAATAGATACACAGAAATAAACCGCATTTACACACCATTCAAAATAGACAATAAAAAAGCTAAGGAAATATAAAGACCAGAACACCAGCAACCAACACCCAGATGAGCAGGGATTAATACCAGACAGCAGAGAGCAATATTCTAATCAAGGAATTACTAAGGAGAAAGTTCTCACCTGCCCTCCCAGCTACTGTATATAAACAGGGAGCAAATCCCACACTCACTAGCACTGATGTTACCTAATAGGGTAATGAAAACAACCAATCTCAAAGAGCACCAAGGACTCCACAGTTCAATCCTGAGCTACACATATTTTCTTCTATTTGAAATAGACATAGCACTGAACAAATTGCCCATTTCTTCCAATTCTTCTCATAGAACCAAATGTTATCTTGTTTTGGAAAAATATGTTGGTACAGTTTCTGCAGTGGTAATTATCTTAGTCCTAGAGAACCTATATAGAAAAATGAGTGTGCTTATGGACATGGATAGACACACACATCAGGGGTGGGTTCTAACTTACCTCACTGCTGGTTCGCTTCCTCCTGCGCCGCGTCTCGCGCACATGCGCAGTGCCGAAAAATCCAAAAAAATTTCAAAAAACCCCACACCCAAAAACAAGATGGCGACGCATGCACAGTGCCGGAAACTTGGCTTCTGCGCATGCGCAGAAGAAAAAATTCCCAAAAAAAGATGGCGGCGTCCACAGACCGGCACCAACCGAACCGTCTCTGTGATGTCACCGTGACATCACCAGCGGGTTGCTACCGGTTTGGGCAAAGCGGTCCGAACCGGGAGGAACCCACCTCTGACACACATACCTTTCTACTTATCAGTGCTATTTGATGCTATTTTAATAAACTGATTGCCTTTTTCTATATTTTAATTGAGGTATTTGAGCTGTAAGACTTAAAAAGAAAGGAACACAATTAAGCAAAGATCTGAATAACATAAAGCCATCCTACTGTTCTATTCAGCACCATTTAACACTGTGGAAGTGATTTCGGGAGCCATTTTTAGAATTATTTCTAAAACCCTTTACAGTATGTCCTATCTTTTTTAAAATGAAATTAGTCATCTAAGTGTCACTAATTAAAATAGTATTTCAGCTCAAATTAAATAACTGAAACATTTATTGAAAGAATAATGCATTCATAATTGTTCCTTTCCAACACATATAACTATTGTACTGAGTAGTATGGAAACATATATACCACCATAGCCTACAAAATGTAGAAAATTATAGACGAATAGTACAAAAGTTTTTTTTTGAAGCCTTTGATTTTACAGTATGTCACATTTTATGAGATATAAATCTATAAATAAAATAACAATGGCTATATAAATCTAATAAATAAAATAACAATGAAAGTCAGTTTGGTATAATGGATAAGGCGTCAGGCTAGAAACCATGAGTGTAGTCCCACCTTAGGCACAAAGCCAGTTGGGTGACCTTGGACCAGTCATTCTCTCTCAGCCCTCAGAAGCAGGCAATGGCAAATCACTTCTGAAATCTTGTCAAGACAATTGTAGAGACTAATTGAGGAGACAACCCTGTCTCAGAAACACACATACAACGAAAGTAATAATTCTTCATATTATAAATAATTCTTATTTATCATTGAGATCAATGTCTGGTAGTACAGGTAGTCCTCATTTAGCAACTGTTCAAAGTTACAACAGCTGTCCCCAAAAGATACTAATGACCTGGTCCAGATTTCCAATGGTGGCACCGTGGCACCCACCCCATGGTCACATGATCACATTTTTGAGTGCTTGGCAGCCAATCAGCTTTTTCAGCCAGTTTCAGGAAAAATAAAAAAACACCCATGGTAATAATACAAGGACTGACTTAACAACCATGGTGTTCGCTTAATGACCACCACAAAAAGGGTTGTAAAATTGATTCAGTCATGTGGGTGCCTCGACTTACGATGCAAATGTTTCCATTATGGTCATATGTCAAGACTACCTGTATATTACTGTACTTTCAGATTAGCAGATCCTAAAACAAAATGACTCGTGATTGAAAAAACAAAGGCTCATCTTCACCTTTTAATATGAGTCTATTAAGATAAAATAAGAGAATGGGTGAAGGAACTCTATGGAAAGCTTTACCTTGGAATGGAATTTCTAAGAATAATTTAATCCCCAAATAAAACATCCATGTGGGAAAATCGTTTTTTCTGTTTTCCTTGGCTTTTTTTCCTTCTTAAAAGTAGGAAGATTGTAGGACAGGTAGTCCTCGACTTATGACCACAATTGAGCCCAATATTTATGTTGCTAAATGAGACAATTGTTAAGTGAGTTTTGCCCCATTTTACGACCTCTCTTGCCACAATTGTTAAGTGAATTACTGCAGTCATTAAGTTAGTAACCCGGTTGTTAAGTCAATCTGGCTTCCCCATTGGCTTTGCTCGTCAGAAGATCGCAAAAGCTGATCACATGACCCTAGGACACTGCAACCATCATAAATATGAGACAGTTGTCAATCATCCGAATGTCGATCACGTGCCCATGGGGATGCAGCAATGGTCATAAGTAACTTTTTTCAGTGCCGTTGTAACTTTGAACCGTCATTAACTGAACTGTTGTAAGTTGAGGACTATCTGTATATACCTTAATAGAACCCTTCTACTAACCACAATAATATATTTTCTTCTTATTCCTTCAACTGTTAAGTGTGCAGGTTAAAAAAAATGCATTACTACAAAAATACTAGTGTCACTAAAATAGTATTTCCCTGAAAAAGATTGGGAAAAGGAGAGTTAATTGTAACACAAGAAACAGTAGCAGCTTCCTTAGTGTACCTTAGAAAATGAGACATAGCAATCTGTTCAATGTCATGACTATGTTAAGATTCAGGAAAGTCTTTTTTTTTTCTTTGCAGGAATAATTAAGAGTGGTTTTGATTACCGATGGGAAAACTTTTGATCTTATTAGTCATATTATTCAGAGATCTGCACCTAGGAACATGCATAATGTTTTCATGCTTGCATCAGTGATACCCTCCATGACCTACACAGCTCATGAATGACACCACTGATTTGCATTAAGGCATGACATGAATAATGGAATATAAAAAAAAATGAGATGCTTTGTCCTCATATTCAATCTTAATATGCAGCTAATTCAAATATTTTATATCTCATATAATTCAGGACTGCTCATATTTGATTTTTTTTTCTTCCATTCAATTGCATGAAGCCATAAGTTTTGGTTATTCACCATATTGTTTATTTTGAAAGCATATATTATTGGACTGAAGTGTACAGGACACATTTTCATGACTGAAACAGCATATGAGTCTGAGAAATAAATAAAAAATGTAATCTGTGTGATTTAGCTTTAATGTGGTTAGGAATCTAGCCACTGCACTTAGTAACATGGTTTATGACTCAGTGTGATATGTCAGTTGTGGTTTATTCAATAAACCATGTTTCAGGGTGAACTTGGTTTCTGCCTATTAACTGTGAGAGTAGGTTGGTGAACTGAATTACATTTCGGGTCTTCTCCATGTACAAACTTGTCTCAAAACAATAAATTCAATTATTAGGAAAACAGCCTTATTTCTCACACAAAAGTCTTCTATGTGTAATGAATCTTATCCAATAGGGTAAATTCAATTATGCTCATGCACATTCCTCTCTTTGAAAGAATATTATCAGGAAAAAGTGCCTTGCTCCCAGGGGTGAAATCCAGCAGGTTCTGGAGAACTGACAGGTTCTGGAGAACTGGTAGCGGAAATTTTGAGTAGTTCGGAGAACCAGTAGCGGAAATTTTGAGTAGTTCAGAGAACCGGCAAATACCACCTCTGGCTGACCCCAGAGTGGGGTGGGAATGGAGATTTTGCAGTATCCTTCCCCTGCCACGCCCACCAAGCCATACCATGCCCACCAAGCCACGCCCACAGAACCGGTAGGGAACAATTTTGAATTTCACCCCTGCTTGCTCCCATTATACAGACTGATTGGTTTTTAATAACTGTTCAACGTAATTAGCGTAGTAGTTCATAAACAAGCCATTGCATTATTCATTAATAGAGTAGTGGGGCTCTGCTATTCTATTCATAATACACCATATAGCAACGTTACTTACAAATTAAAAGAGCTTCAGGAATTTGGGAATGGTTTTCACCTAGCACCAAGTAAATAGCAATAGCACTTCAACGTATATACCGTTTCACAGTGCTTTACAGCAGGGGTGAAATGCTCCCGGTTCGCTCGTACCTGTCGGTCGCCGTAGAGCAAATGCATGCACAGAAGGTAAAAAAACCCAAATGGCGGCGTCCGGGCGGCGCCTCGCACTACCTTGGCGACCGGCTCTACGGCGACCGACAGGTATGAGCGAACCGGGAGCATTTCACCCCTGCTTTACAGCCCTCTCTAAGCTGTTTACAGAGTCAGCATATTGCCCCCAACAATCTGGGTCCTCAGTAAAGCTAAGGAAGAAATTCTAGACAAACCTTCCTAAAGAGAAAGTTCCAAAGTTAGAAAGCCACCATTACAAAGATCATGTCTCCATTCATTACCTGCTTTATTTCAAAGGAGCTGTTTCACTGCTAATGACTTACAGTATCTTCAAAGCATCACCCAAGAAGAAGACTGTAAGGGGCGTGCATAAGAAGAAGAAGAAGAAAAGACTGTAAGGGGCGTGCATAAGCGCACCAGCATGCCTACCGTCCCTGTCCTAATGTCGTACTCATAAAGTACCATGTACTCATAACCATGCTTGTACTTATTTTTTTCACAATCATGTTTATACTTTATCTGTAATCATATACACGTTTGATAAATAAATAAATAAATAAAAATATTGTTGAAGTATTATTTTATTTATTTGTTGAATTTATTTGCCACCTATCTCCCCATGGGGCTATTACTGCAGCTTACAATAATAAAAAGGAAGAAGATGAAATGAGTGTAAACAGAAGTAAAATAATAGAACCCACAAAATAAGCAATGAAAAAGGAACACAATGAGAATACATCAATATAACCAAAAAGATAGACGGATGGAGAGCAGAGAGCAAGAGGGTGGGGGGTGGGAATGTGGAGTCTGCCATCAATTCAGCAGCCACCTCCAGTGTGAAAGTTCCCCATTTGGACTCCAGGCCAACCGGCAGAGCAAGGTATTCAGATGCTTGCATAAAGATGGGAGGGTGGGACAGATCTTACCTTAGAGCAGGGGTGTCAAACTCAAGGCTCGGGGGCCGGATCCAACCCGCGGGGTGCTTAGATCTGGCCCGCGGGGCTGCCCTGGAAACAGTGAAGGACCAGCCTGCAGTGCCTCTGCCAGCAAAAATGAAGCTCGGGAGGGCTGCGTCCGTTTTCGCTGGCAGAGGATTGCCAGAGGCCATCACAGCCGAAAACAGAGCTTGCAAAGGCCGCAGGCAGCACTCCCAAGCTCCATTTTTGCTGGCAGAGGGTTTCAGGAGGCTGTCGCAGCTGAAAATGGAGCTCGGAAGTCCGTTTTCGCTGGCAGAGTGCTTGGGCCATCAAAGGCGCCCCCGACACAAGTGACGTCGAGCTGGCCATGCCCACTCTGGCCATGCCCACCCTGGCCCCACAAGGTCAAACACAAACCTGATGTGGCCCTCAATGAAATTGAGTTTGACACCCCTGCCTTAGAGGATAAGATATTCCAAAGGGTAGGCACTGCAGCAGAGAAGGCTCTTTTTCTGGATCCCAATAGTCAGAGTTCTTTGACTGATAGGATCTGAAGTAGATCCTTTCTGACAGCATGAGTAGGATGGACTTGTCCTAGCGGGATGAGGCAGTCCATCCTATTTTGGCTCAAGGATGGTTGGGTAACTGTAGAAGATACTGTAAGCTAAGCAGTTTTAAAACTGGATCAAGAAACATTGATAACCTGTGCTATGCTAATTTTGCTATCCTGATAGCAAAAATGCAAAGGATCTGCAAGCTGTACTAACAGAAATTAAGGAGCACAGAGAAAAAAAGAGGCTACAATTACATATAGAAAAGGCCAATTAATGACAACAGGTAGAGCAACCAGCCTTAGAATTGGCAATAAAAAAAGCAAAGTGATGGATAGCTTCTGCCTTTTAGATCAACCATCAAAAGAGTAAAGGAACAAGCAGTCAAAAAAATACACCACAGGCTAGCACTTGGTAGAGAAGCCATGAAGGCCTTGGCAAAGATATTCAACTGCCATGATGTGTCTATGCCTGCAAATATGAGAATCATGAAAGCCATGGTATTCCCTAAATATACTATGGAACTGAAAGCTGGATTTTAAAGAAGCATTAAAACCAATAGATTACTGAGCAAATCAACTCATCTCAGATGATAGGACAAGAAATTTTGCTCTACATTCCAGCTTGGTTAGTAATAATGGCTTAAATTAACTAAGATGGCAATTGCTGAATATTTGTTCTTTAACTCCTCCCATTTATAAATTTATGTAGAGTATAAATGAAATAAATAGTGCTCTTCCTTTGCACAAAACCCATTTCCAAACCATTTGATTTTCAACCAGTTCCATTTCCCCCCATGTAGATATCTTACAATACTCACACCTAGACTACAAGGTCTTTTGTAATCATCTTAATGTAGTTTTGTCTTTTAATGTGAAAAGCTCAAATGAGATAATTTTGCAGGAGTTGCAGTATTTGGTAAGAACATTAGGGACAAGAGTCCAGCTGTCTAACTTAATTAAGTTTCTTCTTTAGGCAAGGATTTAGGTCAAACTCTGAGAATTACTGGCAGGATTTTAAATTGTTATAATGTTTACTTGAGTTAAAATGATGTAATACAGGCATAACATTTAAGAATGTAGCTGAATTGGAACAGAAATGACTCCACTAGAGCACATTAAAAAAACCACTATCTTGCTATTAAAAATGTCCAGGTTAACTATAAAATACAAAAGTTATAATTATATAATTTAAATTTCTTTAATTATTGTATATAAAATATTTTATGTATATAATTTAATTATATAATTTAATATAAAATGATAAAAATTCCTCAAATAAAAATTCAATAATATAGCATTTTCCAGATTAAACTTGCTTTAGCGCCAGCTCTAGAAAGCTGTCTGAAGAAACAATGTCATTGTTTGCCAATGGAAGGACAAGTGAATTACAGTTAGCTGTTCTTCCTTGGCAGGGAGCTCCAGTACTGGGAAATAACCTCTAGAATCTCCTTCAGGGTCACTAATTTAACATTATCCAGCCCATCACAGTAGCAACTACAAGTTATTATACACTGTCTCCTTGGTCTTTTCTATGGGAAACAGCTAGAGGAATTTCAGTCTAGTTTCAACCTGAATGCTAGCCATAGAGCAACTGCATCTAATTTACATGTTTGATACCTCAGGAGACTCAAAGCCTAGTGGGCACAAAGGGTAGTTTTCCAGTGTTTCATTGTTAGTGTAAAGGAAACTTGGGAGGTTTGATTAATTTCTATTTTTTTTTCCAGAAATTCATGATTATCAATTTTTTTAGACCAACTGTTTGTTTGTCCTATATCCAAAGGGCCAATTCTTGGAAATGCAAACACAGTTTCAGTAGCATCTAGTCTCTGCTCCTCTCATCCAATAAAATAAAGTCCTAATCTCATTAATACCTGTCATCAGCCTACATAAAGTAGTTTATCCTGCTAATGTTGCTAAACTACAATTCCCAGCAGTCTCGGACAATGATAAAGGATGAAAAAAACTGCATGGGCCACAAATTCTCTCTATCTCCTCATGAGACAGGCTGATAACATGTTGATGAAATTAAGATGTTACTTTACTGTGTGAAATTTGCAGAGAGAAAATATTAACTTGGTTCAAATAACTAGTTTCCATCCCAGCCTTATAAAAAAAAAGATATTTTTATGTATCTATTTCTATTTTTTTATCCTCAGCTGAAGCAAAGACTTGCTGAAAAAACTGTGTCATTTTTTATAGCAGCAGAGCTTCTCAATATAGTGCCATCCAGCTACATTAGTGTAAAACTCCACTATTTTCATCCAACACCACCAGTGTGTTTCCTTATCAGAGACACCAGAAAATAAGACAAATATCATGTGTTCTGTGAAGTAGATTTTAACGCAAATGTACTGCCTGGGGTGGATAAAAGATAATTTAGAAAAGGTGAACTGAATTCTTTCACATCTGAAAAAAATCCTTAATCTTTTCTAAATTAAAGAAGCAAATGAGATTACTCACTAATGATAAAAAAGAACACCTGTTCATAATATGCAGAAACAAACATATTCACAAAGTATAATCCTGTATACGTTTACTCAGAAGGAAATCTCATTGCGTTCAATGTGGGATTGAGGCCTACTCATAAAGAAAAAAAAAGTAACACAAAAGGAAACGAAAAACATACATAAGATTATGTTCAGAAATATAGAGGTTTCCTAGTATTATGTTTGTTGCCAAATCTTGTGAATGTACTATAGAATAAATGGAAAAATAATGTATCAAAGCCTTGTCTAGAACCAATAACTAAAACCAAACTATTCTTAATCAGGAATTTGTATTTCTTTATGGCAGACTTTTCACCAAAAGCTCTGAAGCCCATGGCTCCTTGTATAAAGTAAATACATCAAGTGGGAAGAACAAAGCGCCATTATAATCAGGGATACTGATCCCATGGATAGTGGAAATCAGTGCTAAGAATTTACAGGCCCCAACTATAAGTAAATATTTAGTCTTGTTTGTGCTCTCTTGTCCTTAATCTAGGTAGAATTGTTAAAAAGTAAAACATGAGTCAGCAACTTTTGCAGCACTCTTTGTTAGATCAAACGTTAGCAGAAAAGAAGACAAAAAGGGCAGGGCAGGAATTCTTAGCATGAGAACCATGTAACTTTGGAGTTTAAAATAGAGACTGCAGAGATTATTAGGCCTCTGTGTGGCAACCGGGATTTGTTTATATCACTTGATAATCATTTTTGTACAATCGTTTTATTAAACGTTACAGTTAAACAGATAAAAATACAAACTACAAAAAATAAAAGAAAAAACAAAAACAGTGCAGAAATGTTAATAAAGAAAAATATATAGCAAAGAAAAATGAAATATATAAAGAAGTCACTTCGTTACAAGTATAATTTTAACATCACTTTTTTAAAAATACAACAAACTTTTCACCCCATATCTCATTTATTATCTATAAACATATCCTTAAAACCTTTCAGTCCTGGTCAGCAACAGTCCATTAACAGTTACCAGGAATACGGGTAATCCTCCAATTATGATCAGGGCCCAGAATCTTGGACACTGTGTGAAGCAGTTAAGTGAGATGCCACTTCACTCAACCACTTCACTCAGTGACTACAATATTGGCTCTCCCAGTTGCAGTCATTAAGCAACTGCACAGGTGCTTGAGTAGAGCACAGGGGAGAGGGTCCAGGTCTCCTGGATATGGTGGGGCAGGGAGACAGCATGAACTTCCCACCCTAACTGGGAGAATGGATCCTCCCCCCCCATTCAGGGAGAATAATACGAATGATAGGGTTCTCTAGTGTTTTTGCCATATTTGAGGTCTACTCCTCCAGTGTACTGAGGGATTTCCTTCAGGGGAATCCCCTGGCCCACTGAAGGAATAAACCTCCAATTTGGTGAAAACATTACACTCAGAACCGTGGCATTTGCTAGTGTTTTCTCTTCTGGTGCGGAAAATGCTAGCAAATACCAGATTTGGAAAGGCTCAGAGTGTTACCAGTTGCTAGCATTTGGTAAGGTTTGAGGTCCATTCCTCCAGCACACGGAGAATTTTCCCTCCCTGTATAGAGGGAAAGGGAAGTCCCTATGTGCATCGAGTAAACAGACTTCAAATCCAATATCACCTCTGCTTGCGCTTTCTGGGGACAGTTTTCATTGACATTCTGGGGAAACCAGCAAAGAAGATTGCAAATGGTGTTCACATGATCGCAGGGCATTTGGGAACTGGTTGTAAATGCAAACAGGTTGCCAAGCACCCAAAAAGTGATCATCTGACCCGGTGGGGAGGGGGAAAGGGGGGGCTGGTATGTTTTACGACAGCTGGAAGTGCTTTATGGGCCATAAAGTACCCATTTGGAGGATGTTGTGACTGCAGTTGTCAAATGACTAGTCATTAAGTCAAGGACTGCCTGTAACAACATATCTATTTTAATTTTGATCAAGTAAACCCACTTTACATTCATTCCTTTTACTTTTAACAATCCTAATCACTAATCCCTTCAAGTAATATCCTAGAGCAGTTATGGCGAACCTTTTTTGGTTCACGTGCCAAAAGGGGGGGGCGGGGGACACACGCGTGCCCACACCCATAATTCCATGCACACACACACACCGCGCATGTGCACGTGACACCCCCCCGCTCCCGGCACGCCCGTTTTTCTCGCTCACCAGGCTTCAGAGCCTTTCTAGGAGCCTGGGGAGGGTGAAAACGGCCTTCCCCACCTGCCCGGAGGCCCTCCGGAGGCAGAAAATGGCCCGTTTGCCAACTTCTGGTTGGACCGGAAGTCCCATTTTTTTTGCTCTCCCCAGGCTTCAGAGCCTCTCTAGGAGCCTGGGGAGGGCAAAAACGGCCTCTCCCCCCAGAGGCCCTCCGGAGGCCAGAAATGGCCCGTATCAAGTGAACCTAGAGAGGCTCTAAAGCCTGGGGAGAGCAAAAAAATGGGACTTCCAGTCCACCCGGAAGTCGGCAAACGGAACGTTTCCGGCCTCTGGAGGGCCTCCGGGGGTGGCGAAGGCCGTTTTTGCCCTCCCTAGGCTCCTAGAAAGGCTCTGGAGCTTGGAGAGAGCAAAAAATGGGCCTTCCCCACCCCCTCTGGAGGCTGGAAACAGCCTGTTTCCCGACTCCCAGTGGGCCGAGAAGGCCCAAAAATCAGTTGGACAGCGCGCACATGCGCGCCGGACCTGAGCTCGCGTGCCCACCGATATGGCTCCGCGTGCCACTTGTGGCATGTGTGCCATAGGTTCGCCATCACGGTCCTAGAGCTTGTTTTATTTTATTTTCTTTGTCCCTTCTCACAAAATCCTTCAGAACTTTCACGTGTCTCTTTTGTAATCCAATATAAGAAAGTTACCCAAGTCACTGTTTTGATTTGCCGTTTGATATTTCTTTTAATTATTAAGACATCAGCTGGCCTTATTTGTATATCCAATGTAACATCTTTTTACATTTAATTCTTGTAGCTTGTCATTTTTAAATGCAGTTTCAGATCAGACTCAGTCTAGTCTGGTGAAACTTATTCCTTTTCCTTACCTGAACTGAATACAAGCTACGGTATATATAACAGCAGATACTTTTAAGATTAACCTCTGGGTCCATTGCTCACAAGTATCTTTCAATACATCCAATGTTAAAGTATTTTGCTCCATTCTGTGCTAGTAAGTGAAATTTAAGTGATCTTCTCTTTTAATTGTAATATTTAGTTCCTTCTGATTCCCTCTAGTATCTAATATTCAAATTTCCATCCTATCACTTTCTAAGGAAAAAAAAATACCATTTTCCTATGGGAAGGATTCTAATAATTCAAAATGTTATCTCAAATCTATCTGGATCCTTAATACATTTATAACTTTCTAAAATCAATATCCTAATCTCCACTTTGCTGTTTATTAAAAAAAAGGGTGGGTGGGTTGGTCCTTAAACCTATCTTTAAAACTTCTTTTGCTAAGTATTATGAATCCTCACCAGAAGTCTGTATATCACTTAGTAGTCTTGACAGACACTTGTAAAAGCTGAAAATGAGATTTCTAGTACTCAAGTGGAAACATCACAGGCCATTTTTGTACTGGCAGAGAAGTCTTTTTCAGATATTGAAAGTACTAATCAGGGATGTGGAAAAGCTTTGGAACAGGACAAAGCAAAGCAACGTGGATGTTAGTTGTTCTAACTTCAAAAAACAGCTCTAAAGAGCTGCTGCATTTGAGGTTTCACTGAAATACTGTCCCTCCTCAAGAATCTACACCCTTATATAGTGAGTTATGAAGTTTATGGTATATATCAGGGGTCCCCAAACTTGGCTATGCTGGCTGGAGAATTCTGGGAGTTGAAGTCCATAAGTCTTAAAGTTGCCAAGTTTGAAGACCTCTGGTATATATGGAATCATGGCATATGCACAAAATTACAGTCTAAATTTTAAGATAATTGAATAAGTGTGTTGATTAAACTACACAGAGAATAAACAATATTGTTAGTAGATGAGGAAGGTAGTTATATTATGGCTGCATAGTTGTTCACAAAATATATTCAGCAGCAATCGCTGATTTGTGACTGTATATGGCGCCATTTTACACCCATAAAACACAGCTGTTTGAGGTTTCAAGCTTAATTTATCATATAAATGTCTGTCCTCTTAGAATATCATAAACTCAGTGCTATACTTAGGTTTGTTGCATATTACAGCAAGAGCCATTTTGATACCATGCAAGACAATAACTGAAACGTCCGTTAAAGAGCCCTATTTAGAAGTATTAACATTGCACTGTACATTTTTGTTAACTAAAGATATTCAGCATATCTTGAAAACACCGTTTATATTAAAGTGGACAAATATTCTTACCAAACGTTGTCTTCCAAAACTTAGTATCTGCAAAATGGTATTGTGTTTAACAATGAAGTTGATGATTACAAATTTAAATATGTACAAAGCAGGGCATTTTATCTTCAGAGCTTTTTGGAATGAGAGGAACCTGAAGCAGACATTCCCTGCCAAGGGATTTCAGAAACCTGGCCTTCTTCCCTTGTATTTTACATGATCTCATATGGATCTCTCAATAGGATATTTGAACTGAATGAGCAGAATTTTTTTGGGTAAAGCAGTTCCTGATGTATCCTGGTGCCATATTATATAGTTATTTTGACTACCAGAAGTCTATACTTGAACAATGCTATGCTGTTTCTGAAACCTAGAAATGGGTTGGGTTGGAAAAGGAAAAGGAAAATTACCAGGAACTCCCGTTGGTTTAAAGGTAATGTAGGATTTAACTTTTAAAAACTGTACTTGGTACATGAAAGATATCTGATCTATCTATGAAGTTCTCAAGAAAAAGATCTGGAATCAGTCACAAATTCATCGCTCTGGTTTCAGAAATGAGGACAAAGACCAGAAAAATCCCTTCTGTAATACTTAACTTATAGAATACATTTCTGAAAAGGGTTTTCTGCCACCTTCACTCTTTAATGTTCGAAATACTGGATTAAGATGTTATTCTCCAAACATTTTTAAATGATTTTATTACATTAACCAATAATTTGAGTTTTTATGCTTTTTCACCATTGATGTTTTATTATGTTTTGCTTGTTTGTTTGTTTGCTTGTTTGTTTGTTGCCCTATTTTAACGAATAGATTTGTTATTTGAAAATAGTTGTTTTTAAAATGATTGAGACTATTTTTTGAAAACAGGATAAAATGATTTTATGAAAACAGATCAATCAGGAGCATCACAATCCTTGAAATCAGAAGCCAAAAGTGCACGTTCATCATGTGTAGAAGATATATGAGCCAGTAAAAAAGTTATATTTTCTGTATGTGTAACACACGTGGGGTAATCAGTTCAGGTAGACTGGATATAAATCAGGCATTGTTTGGTTTGCTCTTGACTTGCTTCATTACACAGAATATTGGCAAGGACCTTGATTTGGAAGGGCAAAACAGTACTGGCATCACCAAGGGGGAAAATGTCCACCCCACTGACTGTTCACACAGCAGAAAAGGAAATCATTTGAGCTTGACATTTAATCAGAATAATAAAGATTTATTCCATCCTATGCCCACACACTAACAATCCACCAATAGGTTAATGACTACCATGACAGAATCAGCAAAATGGCTATTTCAATCAAGTTATTTTTCCCCTCCAAAAGTGGAATCATGCATCCATCTACAGAAGTTTGTGCAATCAAAATCATGGTTTAATACAAGCATATTTAAGCACATAGATATACCCACATCTATACACAAGATAAATAGATCTGTATGAAACTGGGTCTACTGTGCATTAGGAAATTCCAACAATAGAATCATTAAACTAAAGCAGGGGTGTCAAACTTGCGGCCCGTAGGCCGGATGCGTCATGCGCTGGCCACGCATCACGTGACGACAACATGAAGCCACAAGTTTGACACCCCTGAACTAAAGCAACATCTAACCCTGTATATCAGATCCAAAAAAGCAGATAGGCAAAGCATGTCCATAGAATTGTTTTTTTCCCTTCTGTCAGCAGCTTCTTATTCCTATCAGGAAGGCCTTGTTTATGAAGAATGTTCCTGGGAGTGAAATCTGCCATTTAGACAAAGAGAGACAAAGGAAAACTTGAAGGTACACTTGGATTACCATGTGCAGTTATTTGAAGCTTGTATACAATATATGCATGTCACACTAGTGAGATGATTGTATTTCTGGTGTTCCAGCTCACGTGCAAGTTCCCCACTGTACTTGAAATGATTGTCTGTTCACAATATGGTTTAAAGGGGGGGGGTTGATTGTGGTGGAGATTGTGCACTGCTTCCCATAGCCTGAATCCTATTTGGAAATATATTACTTGAAAAGAGCTTGGATGCTATCCCATTCCTGATGCTCTAGAAAAAAAATATTTTAAGGAAAGAAGTTTTGGTTTATCATATAGATATATTGCTTGATCAATACTCTACACTGTGAAAACACTCTTCCAATTTTCTTTCTTAAACTACAAATTTGTATAGATTTCTATAGAACTGGACTTTGTCAGAGAAATGGAAAACTGGAAATATGACAGAGTTGTAATTACTGAGAACACAGAAACAGCATTTGGGCACTGCAGTGTATTAATATTTTTTCTGGATCTCCTACCTTTTTGGACCGATGCCTCAAAAGGAATTTTGAGAATACTTTTGGTGGCCAAACTGACACAATAGAATAAGTATTAGAATTTTGAAAGGCACAACTGAATAATAATTTGAATATGCCAATTATTTCTGCATTAGAATAACAAAGTAAACAGCATATCTGCTTTTCCATTATTCAAATTCAATTCTATGAACACTATTTTGAAGTTAGTTATTTTCAAAAAAGTAAATAAGAAAAAAGGTACTAATTTTCCAATGATGGGTTGCTCTCTAACATACTTACTTTTCCCTATACAGTTAGAAGTAAATGTTTCCAGTTATTCCATTGCAGTATTACGATATTCAAGACAACATTTCTCAGGTGTTTTTTTAACTGCAAGCATTTATTTACCAGAAGTTTAACTATAAATACTGAAACAAACAAATTTTCAGATATAGTAAGTTGGCATCATACATGACCTTAAAGAATTTCCAATGACTAGTATGCAAATTAGAGCATAAACTCATTGAAATTAAACAGATCCCATTGATTTCAGTAGAGGAATTCTATATTTAGAATTCCTGTTAAAATTATCAGGAGTGAAGTCTTTAATTTTGGCTGGATAGTGTCTTTATATTTTTACTCTTTTCAAAATATAATAAGAAAGCCAAAATACACCTTTGTGTAAGCATTCCCATCTTAGCATTCATACCTTATCTTCACTTAGCTTCTACAGCATTGGTGTCAAACTCACATTGTCACGGCGGCATCACGTGACGTCTCGGGACTTTCCCCCCCTTCCCTAAACAGGGAGTGGGTGTGGCCAGCACTTGACGCATCCGGCCCGTGGGCCAGGAGTTTGACAGCCCTGTTCTACAGCATTGTTTTTAATCATTCTTTTTCTGTGTTGCATTATCAATACAAGTATAAACATTTAGTATAAAACTACAAATTGGTTAGATCCTCTCCTCAGGAATCCAAGGCAACGTACAGAGCATTCCTCTCTACTGATTCTACAAGACGGTCAAAGCTTTTTGATCGTGTTTTAGTGAAAGACATTAAAAGCTGTTTTATATAAAAGGGAATTTTCCCCTTCTTTCCTCCTTTTCTGACTTATTTGGTAAAGGACAATGGTTTTTACCCATCCCTTGTATTTTCTTTTTAAAAAAATCCCTCTTGTATAAGTAATTTATAATAAAACAGCAGGCAGAATTTACAGCCCAGTATTTTGAAGATGGGGAAGCTGCTCTAACCAGACTGAATAACTATGCAGAAAATTACTATGAATGTAAGAGCTTCCAGATGACTTTTTAAAAATATTAGATAATTATAATACTGAATCCTGAGTCCAAGGCTAGAATCCAAATACATCCAAGGGTCACTTCTGGAGGGAGGGAAACAAATAAAGTTTGTTGGTTTGTACATTTCCTGGTAACATTTTAGTCACAATGGGAAGCAGGAGGCAGAATACAGTGAATGCTAAAAGGCTCTTTTTAGGTTTTTGGTTTGATTCTTTCTTCTGTGACAGATATTTTTACTTCCATACTGAAAGGGAAAAAATCCTATATTTTCAGAACTTTTCAGGCGTGCAGTCCCATTAATCATGTCTGAAATATTTATTTCCTGGTTAAGCTGCTATGTTATATACATGTATTATAAAAATAGTTCCCTGACGGAGATCCGTTGGGACTATAAATATCTTTAGTGACCTATTTTCATACCAAACAATTATTCTATGAAAGTTAAAAGGAAAGGGGGGTGGTTGAATTGGAGCCTGGGATCCACCAATGAAGATTTCCATAAGACAGTGTACATTGATGCAAATATTAACACAAGCACACAGAAGAGATGTATGACATAACGGCACATATATGACTTTACTAACAGTTCATTTTAGTGGATGGATAAGAGAGAGATTGTAAGAGTAAATATTAGCATCTATGAACTTACGGACGATAAAATAATAAAATGTGTTTTCCAAAAGGTTAGTTTAATGTAATTATTAATTGAAGCATACTGTTTGAAAGGGTGAGCAGTTTTAACTTCTATAATCAGATTTGCATTAAATTCATTGCATATCATATTAAGCCTAGAAACAGTGTTTATCCTAATGAAGCTTATTGGTATGTAAGCCTCAAGGGTGTCTTGTCAAACAATTCCACCTATGTATACTTGCATCATGTGACTTGGGCTCCTGCAGCAATATATTGTTTTCTATTGAGGCATAAAGAAGATTCATATTCATAGCTTTATAAATAGCAAGTATTTGTTTCCATTGTTACCTCTTCGATGGAAAATTCAACAGACAAAAACTTTCAAAGCTGCCTAGCATCTGCATCGCCTGAAAAAAATTAGCAGATATATCTTATTACAAAAGCCCATTTGTCCCACTGATAATTAAAAGTCCATCTTTGGGAGCAGTTAAGGAAATTACAGTCATTTCATTCTCATGACTGTACCAGTGGAAATGTGAATTGACTCATTTCTAATGAGCTGAATGATAAGGATTTAAGGGACACTTCAGGAAAAAATGTTTTCACACTAGATATCTTGAAATGTTCTATTTTTTTAAAACTCTAAAACATGTCTGAATGTAACAAGATATACACACATAAAAGCATGCACTATTTGCTCTGCTGACAAAAATAAAATTATTCCCCAGGCTAGTGTTCCCTAACTGGTATTAACTTGCAACTATATTAAAGGTAGTTAAGTGCACCCATAAATTTGCATATGGTGTACCACATATCTGAAAGACATCCAGTCAGGAAATTTTACCACCCATCTTCCTTATGGGATACGAATTATTTATTTTTACTATTATAATAGCAAATACATCTTTTCTGGAACTGAACTCTTCAAAAAACCATATACACTCACTCTGGGCAAGACAATGGCTCATAGTTCAAAATTACTTCTGTTCTGCAATTTTCGCTGTAATCTGAAAGCCAGAATCCCCTTGTGTTCAAATTGTTTCCTGAACCGCTATTCTAACAAAAGAAACTGCTACATGGTATATCAGCCCTTCAAAAAGAGCTTTTCAAGGCGTAAATGAAATATTATGAAATTGAGAAGCAGTTCTTTAAATAACTTCCCAACAGCACTAATATCCCAGCTGCAACTATCAAATTCTTCCCTTAAACAATATAATGACATTCAGCCCTGTCAAAATTGTCTCACACAGCCAATGCTTGTATAGCATTCTATAGGCAGCATTTCCTTTAATGTAGAACAGAAAAGTGAGGTGAAATTGTTTCTGGCTGTAGCTGCCCCGCCCCCTGCCTTGCCTCACCTCATCCTGTGGGATGAGCCTCCCGCTCACCGCCCCGCCCACCGGAGACCCCTGTAAGCACATTACAATTATTACAAATTATTATTTTTAAAATCTCAATGATTATTTTATAAAAACAATTTAATTAAAAATCAATGGACACAATGCAGATAAATTCATGGAAGCATACATTACTTGTGATGTGGTATATCTACCTACATTCACCTATGTAAAAAGTCAATGGCTGTGTTCCCATATCTTCAATCAAATACTGTATGCAAGAGTTAGTATGTTAGTGAACAGCTAAGGCCAGTCAAGAGCTAGATGGTCTTCTTGCTAAAATTACCACTTCCAGAGAACTGATTCACTGGTGTGTGTGCCTCAGGTTTGTAGCATGAAAATAACAATCATTGAGAGGAGAATCAAACCCTCTTCCCACCACTTAAATCTAATGACACAAATTTGAGCTGAGATTTACTTGTGATAGGAATCAGTTTTCTTGGCGACAGGACAGTAGTAGTTTTTACTCTTCTGAGGCTTGGGTGTTGGTATCTTTTTTAATTTCCCAATCCAGCCTACAAAGTTACGTGGTGCTGAGAGGTAGTCCTCAACTTATGACCAAACTATGACAACTTCCACTGCTAAGCAATGCAGTCATTACATGCAATCGGAGTCAATGTAATCAGAGCAGTGACCACTCCGATTTTAGGAGTCTTTTTGCAGCTGTCATTAAATGAATCATGCAGTTATTAAATGAATCTGGCTTTCCCCATTGACTTTGTTGTCTGAAACCAGCTGGGAAAGTCACAAATAGTGATCACCTGACCCTGGCATGTTGCTATGGTCATAAGTTAGCCACCTTTTGAGATTTACTTCAGAGGGGTGTGTGTAGAATGATATAAGCAGCATCTTGGCATTGTGATACAAACCCAACCCCTTTGTACATGTGTTGTAATATCATATGAACAAACAAAAGGGGTGGAATTATCAGCACAACACTGCACAGTTGATTTCATCATTCTAATGAAAACAGCCAGTTCTTGGGGATGCCCATTCCAATAACACTCCTCTTCTTTAAGCCAGACTTACTCTTATTCTCTGAGCCCAGATAACAGGAAAAAAATTCAGGGAAGGGGTTGAGAAATCAGTGGGGCCACCTGCAGTTGCACCTCTAATATGGTGTCATTTTTGTTTTTAAATTTTGGTGTGCATGTACTATAATAGAGGCTATAATGCAGTATAATGCCTTAGCCTTTTTTCTCTTGGAATTCAGTGTAAGCAATAAACATATTTAAGTGGAATTAGCACCTCTTTACATTTGTTCAGGTAGTACATAACCCTTATAGTAGATATAACTATGGACAAATTAAAATGTAATAAAAAGCTAGGGAATTTCATAAATTAAGTATTTGTCCTCTGCAATCGCAGAATACAGCCAGTTGCTAACACAAGGATAATAGGGCCATTTATAAAATAACTTTATTAAATAGTAAGCAATTAAAAGTATTCTTTTATGAACTGTAAGTCACGCAGAGTCAATATGCTGAAATAGGCAGCCTTATGATTCAAATGAAATTAATTCCATAAGTTTATTCTAGAGTTACATGTATTATTATACCTCATTAGTAGACTGTATCTTTTAAAAACCAGCACAAGTGTATTCAACAATTGGTATAATTCTTACAATGGCATCATGTGATAAGTTTACTGTAAAGAACAGCTCACTGTAACCTAGTTACTTAGGTAGCATAAAACAAGGATGTGCAATTGAAAATAAGAAAACCACAGTCTTCTAAGCAGAGGTTTTAAACTCTGTTTATGTCAGACTAAACTGAAGTTCCCAGAACTCCCAACCAGCAACATTGAGAATTCTGGGAACTGAAGTTCCCAGAATTTATGTAGAAGGTGCCCAGAAAGAAGAAGTTATCTTCCAAACCCGTTTCCCTTTTTGGAGGAATCAGATCCATCACAGTATTAACGGTGGGATGAAAGAATAAAAGAGAAGGCATGTGCATCCTTTATTTCACCTTTATTATGTGTATTATAGATTGCAGTCTTACACAATTAAATCCATTAAACTTAACAGGATTTGTTTCTGAGTCAGCATGAATAGGACTATGCTTTTGGCATTATCCTATCTCAGAATGAATTGAATCACCTGCATGAATCACACCTTCATTTTTAAATTTAAAAAATTCTATTTTTTTTTTTACAGATAGAGCATTAAATCAAACTCAACTGCACCACAAAACCTTTAAAAAAAAAAGATTGGTTTAAATGCCCTTTAAGACTGTAGGCACCAAAAAATGCCAGCACCCATAGTAGAGCATTTAGAATCCTTCACTAAGGCTAAATGTTTAAGGAAAGTGACTGAAGTGGTGGTCTCTCCTGAGGAAAGGGAACTGCAAAGCTAGGGAGGAGAGAGAAGAATCAAAAGGAAGAGGAAATGAGAGCCCCTTTCAAACTTCAGTGCCCTTCAGCATTTTATTGATCTCTTCTCTTAAAGCCCCTCTCTCTGTCGCTCTTATACAAATCCTGCAAAATTTATTTGAAGAAGAGGAGCTGTTTTACTATTTCTTCCACTCCCCCTTTTTGCAGTTAACTTACAGCAACATAAAGCCCAGGCATGGATCACTATGGCTCCTCCCATCCTTAAGAGGACTAAATTATACTCAGTTTGTGCAAGTTGAGCAAGAGGTTGAGATCTCATCTAATTTCGAGGATTCTTGCAAAGGATCCCAAAGGAAGAAGGAAAAAAAAAAGTCAGCATAAGTGTGTGAAAAACCCAGCTGAACAGGAAACTCGTCAATTATTAAAGGATTACATCATCAGAGTTATTACCATTCTTTTCCACATTCACACGCTACAGAACATTATCTATTTAATGTTCTCACACCTCAAGGCATCTCCATCAGGGATTATCCAGTCTTCCTTCTATTATGGGCCAAGGGAACAAGTTCTACTCCAATGCCACAGCCACACCGAACCGGCAAGCCCCCATTTCACAAAGCCTCAGCTCTGCAGTCCGAAAAGCATTATCCCGTTTTGAACATTTTGCCATATGGCACCATCAGTCCTAATCAGCAGGTCACAAGAGCCGGTCTCACAAATTCGCCAGCATGTCACAATAACCCGACACTTTCCGGCGCGATAGTCCAAATTACCCTTCATTCCAACACATCATTGGACAAATCTAGTAAAAGGAGAAACTTCTGATCTCAAAAGTCTTCCTCTCGTGGACTTCCGCCCCCCAAAATAGCACAAGTACTCTTAACCCAACAATAATATGAATGACACCCCACAACCATTAGAGCTGGACTACACCCTTTGTAACTCTTAGCCACGGCGGCCTTAGCCAAGCTCTGGAGGTTTAATTTTCATATATACGTTTAGGAGAACATGTATAAAATGTACGGTATTAAGTACATTTGCATCTAAGAAACCCCGACTCTTTAGAATTTAGGGGATCCTCACCTCCCCACCCGACCACGTTCAACGACACAAATTAACCCATCCCGCACCGCGAACGCAAGCGATTTCTCTTCGCAGGGATGGGTAAGGCTTCCCCCGCCACTCGTTCTTTGGGCCCATCCCCACCCACTCCCCATTACCCACGCACTCATCCACGTTTGTATTACCGCCGCCCACCTTTCCAATTCTCCCGCGGGGGGGGGGATTTTAGGTTCCTACGTAGCCCCTGGGGGGGGGGTTGCAAGAGGGAGCCCCAGAGGAGAAAAGGCACGAAGACACAATTACGCTCGGAGGCACTTCAGGCAAAGAAGTGCTCACAAAGCAGGGCGAAGGGAAAGCAACCCAAGGCGAGCACACAAAAGCCGGCGCACGCTTCCTTCCCTTTCCCCTAAAGTGGGGCGGCGTGTATGTGTGTATGTATGTGTAAAGGGGTGGGGGTGAGGGTGTCGCCGTTCCGGGTCTTACCTGAAACGCAGGAGGACTTGGTCTGCAGAGCCCCTTTCTCACCAACGCCCCCTCCCCTTCGTTTTCCTCCTCTCTCTCTCTGCAGGATCCTAAGGGCGGAGGCAGGAGGAATCCCTCGTGAAAAGCTCTCCAGGTCCCTTCGCTCGCTCAGTTCCCGCCAGCTCCGGAGCTCGCTATTAACGAACGCAAGGACCGAAAGGCGGCGGGGGGGGGGAGGAGGAAACGGGTGGGCGTCAAAAGTCCCTGCCTCAGCAGCAAGGGACGCCGAGACGAAGAAGGCGGCCGCAGCTTTGTTCGGCGCGTGGGCAGCCTCGCGGTGCTCGTCCGGGGAAGATGGGTTCGGGCTCCTGTTTCCTCCCTTTTTTCCCCTCCAAATGCAAGTCTTAAGGAAAAGCCGCCTCAGTCAGTCTCCTCCCCTCCTTCCACTATCGCCGCCACCGCCGCCGCCGCCGCCGCCCCCCAGGCTCCTGACAGATGGCGCAACCGCAGCATCGCAGCTCTGGCGCTGCTCCTCGCTAGCTCGGCGCGGCTGGGAGCCTGGACTCCGCTACCCTGCCTTGCCTTGCCTCCTCACCCCTGCGTCAGTTCCCAAAGCGGGGAAAAGCGGCTCCGAGACAGACATCCCTAGCCGGCCTATGGCGAAGCGACTTTGGAGGCGGATGGAAACGCTTCCGTCCTTATTGGCAGGCGGCCCCGTACGGGAAGGCGGGCATGTAAAAAAAAAGGGGGGGGGTCGTTTGCGCGTCACCATCAGCTGCAACGGCGGCCGCGGCTTCCACGCGGTGGGCTGGGCTGCGCCTTTAGTATATCTCGCCGCGTAAAAGAGCTCTTTGAGGCGCCCCATTCAACGGAAATGGAACTATTGCGGAGAATAGTCGTCTCTTTCTTGACCGGCGTGCGGATTGCAAGATTGCAATGAATCATACGTTTGGAAAGATCCAGTTTACGATTTCCCCCCTAGCCTTCCTCTTTCGCATCCTATCGCGCGTAAAGTACAATGACTGCCGGCATTTCTAAGACGGCAGTCTCTATATTCCACGTTCACCCGCTTCGTTGGGTTGAAGTCGGATGCCGCTTGGATAGGTGGTTCTGCAAGCACTGTGGATCCGGTCGCAAGCAGTGCGGATGATTTTTGTAGCAATTAAGCAGTGACCCTTAGGCAACTTTCATAAAGGGGATAACTGGTTTGTCAGAAAGCCGGAAATTATCTTGGTGGACTAAAGTTTACATTTGTGATCACAAAAGTTAGAGCTTAATGGACCACAAATGTGAGATTACTCCCTGCCATCTCTCTGAATGCTCTTTACCTTTCCTGCTTACCTTCATTTCTTCTCATTTGGGCACTTCTCCAAATAAATCTCCCAAATAAAGCACTGGTCTGCAATCAAGTTTTCTAAACAGGTTATGTAGAGCCCAAAGCGTGCTGGCTGGGAAATTCTGGAAGCTGAACCCCACACATCTTTAAAAGTTGCCAAATTTGAAACGCACTGCCCAGAGACCTTTCCTTCCCTCCTCCATCCCCTCCCTAGACTCTCCTAATTTGTGACTCCTGGTGGCATATACCAACTGAAAAATAATTTAAAAAACAAATTATAATCAACGCACAAGGCTGGCAACAATAACATTACAGAACAGACAGGTTTACAAATAAACTTAGGTAGGGCAAGAAGCCCCATTTTGCCTATTCATCCTGTCATAATACTTAAGGTTAGAAGACAAACCTGAAACCATTCTCACCCTTGAAACACTTCCCAAACTCGCAGGACTATTATGATTGAACTCATTTGACTATTGCAGGGATAACTGTATTGACCTTGCTCCCTCCATAAGGAAGTGCAGAAATCAGCTTCTAGTTAATGCCCCCATCCATTCCACCCCAATTCTCATTAATTCATGGTGAAGGAGAACAAAAAAGTATGGCATGAGTGGATATGGGTGTCAAATCACTGTGGTACCCTAGTATAAGGCTTAAGATCAGCAAGATAAGAATCTGTAGTTATCTAATTTTCAGGTTCCTCTAAGACAGTGGCCCCCAACCTTTTGGGCACCAGGGACTGGTTCCGTGGCGAAAGGTATTTCCATAGACCAGAGGGAGGGGTGGTTTCGTGTACTGCCTGCATCCCGCGGATGGGGCTTTGCTTGTTTGCATGGCCCAATTTCTGGCATGCTGCGGCCCAGTGCCAGTCCATAGACCGGGGGGGGGGTTTGGGGACCCCTACTCTAAGACCAACAAGACACTAGCCAACCATCTGTTAATTTAGACAGCAAGAGAAAGAAACCAAGCATTTAAACTGTAGCAATCAATTATTGTAAGTTTTCATTGTTGTCTATGATGAGATAGTAAGCTAGATGAGTCACAATTAAGAGTATGGCAGATAGAAGGAGGCACCAGTTTTCTAATTTTGGATATTGATCAATTAGGTTTAAAAAGATTATTCACTGGTGCTGTCAGTAGTACCATATGATACTATGCCAGGGGTAGTGTCAAAGCCCACCTGAAAGTGCCCTTAATTTTAGGAAACATGGCATACTGTGGCAGGATTATAAGAGAATGATCAAGAAGTTGGAACAAAGTAATCTGATTAAAAAATATAACTCTGAGTGAAAAATAGAACAGAAACAGCCAAAAGAAGTGGGACCACATGAAACCCAACATAGGAGCAAGGAATGGAAGAGGCTCTGCAGTGTTAGAGGGAAGGAAGAGCTAACTCTGGAAAAATGCAGAGCAGAATATTATAGACCAGTGGTTCCCAAACTTTTTCAGTCCACCATCTCCTTGGTGCTACAAACTCATCCTCAGTGCCCCCACCCCCACCCCCTTCAGGTGGGCATGGCTTGGTGGTCAGGTGACCGGGTGGGCGTGGCCAACTTGTAAAATGTGGTGAAACTCACTTAACAACGCTCTTGCTTAGCAACCAAAATTTTGGGCTCAATTGTGGTCATAAATTCTTTCTTCTTTCTTTCTTTATTTCCCTGTATTTATTATCCCTAGTCATTAAAAGA
>QLTV01003764.1:2454693-2491516 GCA_003457575.1 Thermophis baileyi | reverse complement strand
CTTTCTTTCTTTCTTTCTTTCTTTCTTTCTTTCTTTCTTTCTTTCTTTCTTTCTTTCTCTCTTTCTCTCTCTCTCTCTCTCTCTCTCTCTTTCTTTCTTTCTTTCTTTCCTCTCTCTTCCTTCCTTCCTTCCTTCCTTCCTTCCTTCCTTCCTTCCTTCCTTCCTTCCTTCCTTGTCTCTCTCTCTCTCTTTCTTTTCCAGAGTGGCAGCAGCGGGGCATCCCGGAACTCCCGGGGAGTTTTCCTGCACGGCTTTGGCTGGCAGCGGCGGGAGTGGCGGGTGAAAGGCGAGCTTCAGGTGGCTTCAGGAGACGCTAGCCCGGCAGGGAGGGGGGCAAGCTTCGCAGCCATGCGAAGCTTACCGGGCCACCCCCCATCCCTGCTGCTCCTGTAACGCAGGCAGCTTCGGGAGACGCTAGCCTGGCTGGGAGGGGGGCAAGCTTCGCAGCCACATGAAGCTTGCTGGGCCACCCCCGCCATCACTGACGCTCCTGCAATGCTGGTGGCTTCGGGAGATGCTAGCCCAGTGTGGGGGGGTGGCAGCAGGCAAAAGGGTAGCTCCAGGCAGTGGTGGGGTGTGTGTGGTGGCGGGTGGGGGGGTGGCGGCAGCGGGCGAAAGGGGAGCTCCAGGTAGTGGCAGGCGAAAGGGGAGCTCCAGGCGGTGGCCGGTGGGGGGGTGGCAGCAGCGGGTGAAAGGGGAGCTCCAGGTGGCAGCGGGCATGGAGGACGGCCCTCGGGGCCCTGGGAAAGTGCAGGCTTTCCGGATGGGACTTACACAAAGTGCTGTGCTGAGAAAGACTCTCTCTCCCAGGCAAAAGCAGCACGGGGGAGAAGCAGCAGCCACTGACCTGGAGAGCACATGATGGAGCCCTCCACATGTTCTCCAGTGCCCTGTTTTCTCTCCCCCGCTCTGTTGCTGGGAGAGAGAGAGAGTCTTTCGCAGCACTGCGCTTTGGGTCCTGGTAAGTCCAGAAAGTGCTGCGCCAGAGAGAAACAGGATTCAACCTGTTTCTCTCTGCCTGGCTTTCCGGATGGGACTTACACTTACAGGCTTTGTGCTGTGGAAGACTCTCTTGCTCTCCCAGCAAGAGAGCGGGGCAGAGAAAACAAGTCGCCGGAGAACAATGCTCCATGTGATCAGCTTCTTCTCTCCACCGGTCTCTTGCTGGGAGAGCATCTTTCGTAGCACAGCGGTTTGGGGACCCATCCGGAAAGCCAAGCACAGAGAAACAGCCAGGTTGAAGGCTGGTACTTTCAGCGCTCACAAGGAACCAATGCTTGGAGCAGTTTTGGAGCTTGTTAAGGAGGAGGACCGCTCCTCAGTCCCAGCCATGCGTTTTCAAGCCCGGGCTGCTTGGAGTGAAAAGCTATTGCAATAGCCCAGGCTTGAAAATGCATGGCTGGGGCCGAGGAGCGGTCCTCCTCCTTAACAAGCTCCAAAACTGCTCCAAGCATTGGTTCCTCATGGGTGCTGGCATGCCTTCCCCTCTGCCACCAGCCGTGGGAGGAAGGTAAGGTTGCGAGCCCGGTGGGGATGGGGGGGGGCTGCGGCAAGCTAGGCTGCAGGCAGTGCAGCCTTGAATGGAGCCGCACTGGGCCTTGGGGGCTTAGCCAGCCATGCGAGCTTGGTGGGGATGGTGGGGGGCCGCAGCAAGCTCTGGGGATGGGACGGGGGGGCCTAGCGTGACCGCGACTTACCTGTAGGCAGGAGGAGCCAGCTCAGTTGGGGCGCAGGGCAGGCACCACGTGGGAATTAGGAAGGCAGCTTAGGTGGTGAGGAGTGAGTGAGTGAGTGAGTGGGTGGGGTGGGTGAGTGGGTGGGGTGGGTCAGTGGGCAGGGTGAGCAAGCGGGTGGGCAGGGGTGAGAGCGGCAACCGGGCGGGCAGGGCAAGGGAGCAAGCGGTGACCAGGCGACCCGGTTTGGGGGCGTGGCCAGCCAGAGGTTGCTAGCGGTTCGGTGACCCAGGCCAAATTTTCCCTAACGGTTCTAGCGAACCGGTCCGAACCGGTAGGAACCCACCACTGCATGTAGATGGATGACACTGGATACCATTCTTTCTGAAACTCTTTGAAAAACATCCAGCATTTAGTTTCAATGGGCTTCAAAGACTTTTTAATAGGTAGCCTTCTGAATTAAACCTTCTGTTAAAGGTCTTCAGTATTTTCAAGGCAAAATATATTTTGCTTGCAAGTTTTTGCTTAGTAAACTAAAAATACTTAGTTTGTCCTCATCTTCCTGATACAGAATATCAGACTGCAAGAAGGAGTTGCTTTGAATTTTTGGGGGACCTGAATTCAGGGATTTGTTTATCCTGTTTCTGATTTAAATTACATATACTCACACACAATTGCTATGGAAATCAGCAGTTTACTCAAGGGACATAACAGTACAAGGTATGCAACCCAAAACAGAATCTTTCAAAGAAATTTGCCTGAATGGTATGCTTTTAACTGGAGCGTGTAAAAAGGTAGCCAAAATCCAGTTCACTGTTACAAGATCCCAAGTTAAGGTTGTTAGCCGGTCCAGAATTTCACAAACAGAATTCATAGAAACTCACACGAAAGCCAAAGATCAGACAATTGATTCCAACAAGGGATCATGGACCAGGGCTGCCTCTTACATCAAACTGCAGCCAGATGTCTTTAATCAAGGGATTTACTTCCTTGCTTGTCAAGAAACATCAGAGAACAGCTCTGATGCGCTCTTTTCTGTATTTGCCAGGTGTGGGAGTCAGGAGGCCTTATATCATCCCTACCGAAATGCTCCAGCTGCTTAGGGGTTCCTGTTTTTGATCAGCCTCATGTGATTCTTGGTTTTGTGTCTCCTTAGCCTGACATTTCACAGGTTCTGTTGGAGCTGCTTCAAAGTCAGAATCAACTGTTATGTGAGCTGCACTAACTCTTGTTAAGCTTCCAAATGCAAAATGCTGGTTATGGTTTTCAAAGTATGGCAGACACAAACAAGTGTTGCAGTAGTCCATGTTACTCACAGGATCACCTGTCTATGAGGGTTTCTGCCTACCTCACCAGATCTGACAGGGCAGGTGTGCTTCAAGTCCCCTCTGTTAAACAATGTCATCTTGTGAGCTATCCAATATCCAGAGGGGCTTTACCCTCAGAAGGCCATGAATGCTAGATGACCCCAATAAAGGTGGGGCTTATAAAGTTCATTATATGGTGGTTGGATTATTGCATTATGAACAATTTAATTGTTTTTGTTTGATTTATAAAGATTTTATGATACTGCTTCTGTTAATTTGGTGTTAGTTACCTGGAATTCATATGTGTTGGCCAACCATATACACTTTTTAAAATGAATATCTAAAAATTAAAAACTAAAGTTAATGCATGTTCTTTTAACAAAGACAACTGTTATATCTTTACCACTGTTGAGACACTAAAGACTTGTTTGTGATCTCTTGTCTTGAAGAAATGGACTTCTTGATTAATCCTGATTGCCTCTTTATGGAAACTACTTGATTGTGATACACAATTTGCTAGGACTGTTTTCTCCCTTTTTATTTTTAATATAGAGCTGCTTTATAAGTTGAATGATTAAGCTTCGTAGTATTGGTTTCCCTTGCTATTGAGACTTTGTTTTATACAGTATTGCTAAACTTATTGTTAATGTTGTTAATTGAATCTATTTAAATTTTTAAGAATAAATAGTTGCAAGGCAACAGCAGTCTCACAATCCCAGTGTTAAAGAGTTTAGCCCTTCAAGTGTTATTGATTGCTCTTCGGTCCTTTAAATGCTCAGCTTGCAATCCTTATTCAGTGATCAAATGATGATACAATCTGCTGTGTGTCTTTAGTGCCTACTTACAGCCCTTAATTTTTAAAGTGACTGTAGATGGAAGCAGTTTCTACCTGCACAAATATGATGGTAGTAGAAATGTTTAGATGAGAAATATATGGAAATGAGACAAAGACAGTGATTTCTAAAGCCATAACAGAATACAGAATACAATACTCAGCCAAATCTAAGTTAAGTTTCAGGATATTAACACTTAATTTTAAATTTTCTGGTTTTTGAAGCCTGAGTGGGAATTGGAATATTGCTGTTGTCTGAAACCAAAGGTCTCCAATTCAATTCAATTCAATTCAATTCAATTCAATTCAATTCAATTCAATTCAATTCAATCCAATCCTTTATTGTCAATAGGCTAGACTTTGCATCATGATATCACAATACCTAATATTTACATTATCATAGTTTGTATTGGAAATCTGTATGGTATTAAGCTTTCTGAAAACATCTAGAAATAATGAAATAATGGTCTGCATGGATCTGTGCACTTTTTATTAGACTCTTTTGTAACAGCAATGGGAATCTTTTTTTTTTTTTTTGCTAGAGACTGTTTACCCACAGAGATAATTTTTGGGGCTATACGTCAGTAGTGAGATAAAGGGGGAACAGTAGTAGGGACATCCATCTCTTTATTTTTCTCTTCTACTCAGTGATCTTTTTTCCAGTTTCCTTATCGTAGTCGTCAGCCATTCTGTCATGTCTTACCCTCGGCCACTCTATGCGTCAGTACTGTCCATACTGCCTCCTTCAAACCTTCCATAGCCATCCTGGTGTCATCCTTTATAATGTCCAGCCAGCAGGTATTAGGGTGGCCCCTTCTCCTTTTTCTGCTAATCATTCCCAGCATGATTGACTTTTCAAGTGAGTCAGCTCCAGAGGTGGGTTTCAGCAGGTTCTGACCAGTTCTGGAGAACCGATAGCGGAAATTTTGAGTAGTTCAGAGAACCGGTAAATACCACCTCTGACTGGCCCCGCCCCCATCTATTCTCTGCCTCCCGAGTCCCAGCTGATCGGGAGGAAATGGGGATTTTGCAGTATCCTTCCCCTGGAGTGGG
Organism: Thermophis baileyi; assembly: GCA_003457575.1. Classification (NCBI taxonomy): domain Eukaryota; kingdom Metazoa; phylum Chordata; class Lepidosauria; order Squamata; family Dipsadidae; genus Thermophis; species Thermophis baileyi. The sequence goes on along the minus strand of QLTV01003764.1, from coordinate 2,486,651 downwards.
GAGGGAATGGAGATTTTGCAGTATCCTTCCCCTGCCACGCCCACCAAGCCATGCCCACAGAACCGGTAGTAAAAAAAATTGAATCCCACCATTGCAGCTCTCATGACATGTCCAAAGTATGACAGCCTCTTTACTCACCATCCTTTTATTCTTTGCAACCCGGTGGAAAACTGTAAAAGAATTATGTAACGATGTTTGGGATTCTCTTTGTATCTGCCTGCCTGTCTATCTGTAGAGTAATTCTCTGCAAAGAGAACAAAACAGGACAAAATTTGATGTGATGAGAGAAGCTGGCAAAATAGATGAGCTGGATCCAGCAGGATGCTGCAGAGAAAAACATTCCCATAAATGATCCTCAGTACATCCCTTTGGGGCAGGCAATGATGCCGACAATTCCAAGCCTCCTCCTTCTTGGTAACATGACCTGGAATGGAGCATATGGCCTCTATTGCCCTGCCAATCCTGTCCAGAGCCCCTCTCTCTTGTGGCTGCAGCAGCAGTGAGTGAGGTTTCCATTCCACCCAAAATAAAATACAAATAGCTCCTAAACAGAGTATGGAGATATTTCATTGGCTCACACACTTTCAACTATGTGAAGATGGAAATTTTTGTTTACAATGAAAAATCAAGTACTGTATTCATTGCTTTTCATAAAAATATATTTCACGAGCCTACTGGCAAAAGTGTTGGAAAGTCTTGTGACCTAGAAGGGAGCATATGTAGTCCATCCCACTTCCCCAGTATAGACATACCACAAAGACACAGACACAACACAAGAGAGAGGTGAAACACACACAGTTTTGGTTTGGAAAAAAATACAATTTTCTGGACAAGATCAAAAGAACAAATAGCAAATGAAGGTTACCAACCTTTGGTAGGAGTGGTACTAAAAATGATGCTCTGTATGTTTCTCCACCTTATTTCCTTCTCTGATTTCTTTCTCCCTTTCTCTTCCCTGTGCAGAAGGTTGCTAGTCTTGGGTTAAATTGGCTTTGCCAGTGAGCAATGAATAGTCCTCAGAAGGCTTTTTAAAATAATACTGAGTGACACATGAAACCAGATTAAGCTTCAGACGTGGCTATTTGGTTAGAGATTGCTAACTGACTACTCTTTTTGTATAAACATGGATATTACTAATATGCAGAAGTATCCCTTATCTTATCTATGAAATGTTAAAGACTTTGCATTGTATTTCAGTGGCATTTAAAAGATACAAATCAAATCCATAGGATACATGGGAATTGCTAGTAATAACATTTAGAAAGACCTACATTAATTGTGACTGATTCTAGGCTCATTAACATCAACAATAATGCTTAAACTTTTAGCAATAAAATGTAAGCCTATAATCTTTTACAGTTAGACTGAATTTAGTAAGGTTGTAAAAAGGTTTGGCAGTTCATCTTGAATAAGGAAAATGCTAGATTGCATCACTATTTAAGTAGACTATGGAGAGATATTTCATTTACTTACATATTTACAACTGTATGAAAATGGTGTTTTTTCTCTCTGCAATGAATGATCATACACTATATTTACTGTTTTTCACAGAAATGTATTTTAATTAAAATGTAAAGGAACATATATTCATACACTCTCACATTGTGCTGCAGCTTTTAGACAATTGAAATATATTTAGACAGTCATAGATTGTTCCTTATATTGTCAATATGAATGTTGCTGTTGAAAATATTCTGCAACAAAATATTCAGCAAACAGCAGTGTCCTGCCCAGAGAGGGAGTGGGCATCAAAACAAGAAAGATGCCAGTCACAACACTGAAACCTCATCTCTTTGTACATGTGTACATCCCTCTGGATGTATATGCCTTTTATTTATTTATTTAGCATATGGCAATGTTACATTAGCTAGGAAACTACAATGCTAATACAAGAATAGTAGTTTGGCAGCCTAAGACTACCGTGTTTCCCCAAAAATAAGACCCGGCCTTATTTTCTTTTGGGCTTGAAAATAAGCACACAGGTTTATTTTTGGGGAGGTATTTTTTTTTTTAAGTGCAGGAAGCGGTGAGCATGGAGGCCGGAGCAAATTGCTCTGTTCCCGAGCACCCGATAGGCGACTAAACACTTTTCGGCCAGACGGAGAAAAGGTTCATGTGCTTGCAAAGGGGACAGTTTGAAACTTTGTAAGCACATGAAGCTTCGTCTCCCTCTGGGTGAAAAGTGCGCAGCAGAGCCAGGCAGAGGCAGAGGCGATCCCGACGCACCGCCCACTCCGTCCCACCATCTCTCGGCTTGCCTGCGGTTATGCCGAACAGGCACCCGCATGGGGCATTGGGATCGCCTGCTTCCCCCATCCTCCATGCCTCTGCCTCTGCCTGCTGCCTGCTGCCTGCTGCCAGTGTCACCAGGCAAGCCTCCCACGAGCCTCCCATGAGCCAGGCAGCCGCGCAGCATCTTGGGATTGCCTGTCTTCTCCCCCGCCTCTGCCTCCACGCTCAGAATTAACAGTATTTGCACTGCGCCAATGGAGGGCTGCAGCTGCTGCCAGACACTGTTGGCCCCTGTGCACTCGTGCTGGCCACGCCCATCCCCACAGGCTAATTTTCAGGGTAGGGCTTATATTAGGCCTATCCCAAAAAATCAGGCTAGGTCTTGTTTTCGGGGTGGATCTTATTTTTGGGAAAACATGGTACTAAGCCTGTTTGGTTCACACTTTTGTGGTTGTTCTGACCCAACTGCCAGACCAAGGAACACAGCAGAAACAGCATCCGAACAAACCTTGTTTTATTATTAACAACTACTAATGAACTTTCTTAGCAGTTGTTCGTAAGTCAATGAAAGTATAAATCAGTCTTTTCGGTGCAACAGCTGTTATTTAACCTTCTTAACAGCCGGCAATAGTCCAAGCAAAAAGAACAAAAGTCTGATGAAGAGTCTTTCTGATAACAGTAGATAATCCACACAATCTTACTGTTGTTGGCAAAATGCCCGGAAGCAATTTGCAGGAAACTTGACGCTTTTCAAACAAGAGCTGAACAGGAGTTTTGAAGTCAAGACAATGAATGAACGAAGTTGTTTCCTGTAAATTGGTCAATCGTTTTCCTAACTTAAATAGGCTATGGGAGTGGCCAAGTATCCACAAGCCTTACTCTCGAGTAGTCCTTCTCCTCAGGAGCCATTTTTGGCAGCTCTGCGCACACGTGCATTGAGAACAGGCTCCTCCTCTTCTTCTTCACTCATGGCAGCCTCTGGAGGTTCTGATGGCCCTGGCTGAATCCCTGCCTCTGGCACCGAGCCCTCTCCAGCCTCCTCGCTGTCCGACTCTGGTGCCAGCTGCACAGGCCTCTGGCGAATCACCACACCAGCCTCCTCGCTGTCTGAATCAGCTACCAGCTGCACAGGCCGCTGGCGGGCCACAACAGTGGTTTCCAAGGTGCAACACAGGGGGCGAGGTAGCTCTGTGCCAGAAATAAAGATGAGAGGCTTTCCTGCAGCTTCATCGAGAGCCCTCTCCCTCCACTGAAGCCACCTCGCAAATCGGTGTTGCAACTGTGAAGGTCCAGGGCCAGAAAGATTCTAACCATCCACACTAAGTACTGGCTCATTTCTCCACTGAAGTGGTACCTATTAATCTACTCGCATATGACATGCTTTCAAACTGCTAGGTGCGCAGAAGCTGAGGCGAGTGACGGGAGCTCACTCCACCATGTAGGACTTGAAGCACTGGATCAAAGACCATCTCCAGCATCATTAAGCCACTGAGCCACAGCACCTCTCTATGCCTTTGAATACACTACTTAGGAATGCTGTACCTGTAGCAAATGCAATCTCTCTCTGTCTCTCTCTGTGGTCTTCTGTCTCTCTGTCTCTGTCTCTGTCTCTGTCTCTGTCTCTTTGTCTCTGCCCCTCCTCTCTCTCTGTTTGTGTTTGTGTTTGTGTTTGTGTTTGTGTTTGTGTTTGTGTGTATATTCACTGACCCTGAAGAAAAATAAGAAATAATTTTTTTAGGGTCCATTTTGCTGATACCTTGGCAGGCCAAGTATCCATAAATCAAATTATGTTCCCAAGAAAATCTAACAGATGCTCCAAACATATAGAAATATAATTTACTCTAGAAGTCTGCAATGCAGCTATTTATTGGGTTTATTTTTCTTTGAACAATTAACATCAAATAATTAAATTTATGCTAACCCTGCATAGTCTAGATCATAATGAACAATGCTCCTTGGAAGCATAAGAATATTCAGTATGTTTCTGTGCCTGTAGTCCTAAATGTACTTAGAGAGTCATCTCTGACTTTACTTCCTTGTATGATGTGCTGCACAAAATACCGGAGGCCATATATTTAAAGAGCTTCTTCACTCATTGAAGTTGTTAGTTGGCCTTATTAATGCATATTGCTGTGGCAGTATTGATGCCTTCTTTGGGGATGTTGATAAACCTCATCCCCCAGGGGGAATATGCCTTTCCTAGCTAAGACATTTGGAAGCACTTAAAACCTGTGATGCAGGGGTAAATACGTGAAGCAAATTATTCAGCTGGCCTTCTTTGTGGGTTTGTCTTATCAAATGTTACAGAACTGGAGCATGTATTACACGAGCACTCCAATTAAGTCCCACACTCTTTGATGTCCTTCAAATGCCATTTGCGGTATAAAACGGTCCTAATTCACACAGAGGCCAAGATGCATACAGCTTTATAGTTTTCCTTTCTCTGACATGATTGAAGTGATGAAAGAGGGAATTATCTGGAAGTCTTGTGGCAAGTGCTTTGGACAAGGCTAGAACAGTGAACTGATTTAAATCAGGAGTTCTGCTTGGAGAGAAAAGGTGGTCTAACTCCCAGTCTTTTGCATAGAAAAAAAAATAACAGAAAAAAAACCACATATTTTACATAGGAACTTCACTGGCACCAAAAGGTTTTGTTTTTGTTTTTAACAAAAAAAATCTTACATCTTCATTGGAAGGTATGCATGTGAGTTTTTCTATTAAAAAGGCCTGAAAAAGGATCATTAGGTTTATTTGTCTTTTCTTCATTGGGCAATCATTCTGTTCCACATGCAAAAAAAAAAAAAAAGAAAGAAAGAAAAAAAGAAAAAAAGAAAAAAGAAAACTTGGAAAAGCAGCTTTAAAATATAATTTTGCAAAGTGTTCCAGGGGGTGGTCATGCCCTGAGCTTCCACATTCCATACGTGTGCTGCTGCTGCTGCTGCTGCTGCTGCTGCTGCTATGTAAGTGAAAGTAAATCCATCCCTTGATGAAAGTTCTCTGGGTTTACATAAGGAAGGGAAAGAGTTAGCTCAGAGGGTTGCAGTTTTAAACATCAGCCTCCCCCGCCCACTCTCTGTATATACATCACTCTTGAAACTTTGCCTTTGATGGAAGAGGGTGATCACTGAGATAGAGCGCATTGTTCCTTCGGTCAAGCATATGCAACCTCCTCCCCCTGCTAGAAATTCCATCAGAGTATAGCATTCATCAAAACAAATATTCACTTGAGAAACCAGTTTAATATATCGATATGTATCTAGACCAGCGGTTCTCAACCTGTGGGTTGCGACCCCTTTGGGGGTCGAACGACCTTTCCACAGGGGTCGCCGCACGCGCTAGCCCGCCATCTTGGAAATGCTCCCAATTCGGCCGTGCCTGCGGGTCGCCGGACAGCCGGTAGCCACAGAAGCGGGAGACTTCACCCACCCGCCCGGACACTGCCATTTGAGTTCTTTTACCCTATGCGCATGCGCAGAATGCTTTGCGCATGTGCAGAGGGTAAAAGAACTCCCTTTGTCACCCCATCGCGCGTGGGGAGGGGGCGGGGGTCACGGCGGTGGGGAGGGGGTCGCGGGGGGTCGCAGCATTAAAAAGGTTGAGAACCACTGATCTAGACATTGTAAGGGCACCTCTTCCAAGCCGAGTTTCCTTGCATTGTGGAAATGATAGATCAGTCTATGGAAAGACCAAGCTGAATGACAGCATCTCTTCCACAGAACACAATACAGTGATGTTACTTAATAGTGATGCAAGTCCTTTTGGCTGGAGACAGTATGAGGAGGCCCAGCTGACAAAACATATTATCAACACCACTGATAAAAAGTCCCTGGGCAGGATGTGCCACATGAAGATGTGCAAAACATCAGGAACTCCACAACTTTGAAGGAAACAAAACAGGAAACACGCTCCAAATAATCTTGGGGGAGGCCTAAGACAGGTTGCATTGCTGAGTCAGGCAAGAAACAGCGAAACACTAACTATGAGCATTGTCACTCTGACAAGTTATTCTGACTGACAGTCTTGTCTTCACATGCTTTGTAACATTAGCAGAAGGAAAAATCTATAGGAATATATATACATCGGTATTTTTAGACTCTGGACATTTAACACTACGTAAAGCAACACCTGTTCCTGCAGCAGAGACCTAGAGGAGAAAATGCCTTGGCCAAAAGAGCATTGAAGAATAAACAAGAAGCTCCCTCATGATCAAACAGAATAATGGAGTGGGGGGAGAGAGGAGGAGGTGACGTGGCGGTGGAAAATTTTCAATTTCATGAGCACATTTGTAAGCACTAATACACTTCCAGGAAGTGTGAATCAGATTTGACTCAGTGTAAAATGGAAGTAATTAGCATTGACAAAGAAACTGTAACTATCCCAACATAACCCCAGTGAAACAGAGTTGCATTCTGAAAGATGTGGACAAGTTATCATACAGATTCCTTAAAGTATCTTAAGTGATAAAATACATCAGAATTTTTCAGTATCTTTTTTTTTTTTTAGTTTTGTTTAGCTTACATACTGTAACGACAGATGGTACAGTCTTTAAATGTTTACATTTTACACTGAATTTTTCTAGAGTCATCCAAGCATCATTGTACCAATATGAGAATACTGTATTAAGGACAGGTGGCTGATGCCAACCTGTTACAAGTAGCTAGTTATAAATCACACGTACCTGCGGTGTGTGTGTGTGTGTGTGTGTGTGTGTGTGTGTGTGTGTGTGTGTGTGTGTGTAGCTAGGTCTGCTCTAACCTTTTTCTTCTAGTATTTCATGTCGAACACTTGGTTAATGTGACAATTCATGCCAAGTACCTTTGAAAGTGTTACTAAATGCAATTACATTGCCTAATTCTTTAGGGCAGCAGAATTTTCTGGAAAACCCACATCGTTAGCAAATAAATTTGTTTTTGACTGTTTGATGTTATAAGCCACCTAGAGTCTTTTGGAGTAGGCAGTCATAGTACATTATAATGGCAAAGCAGATAACAACAAGACCTGGCAATAGCTTAAAGAAGGAAAGTTGAAGAAAGGGACACAGGGACCAATTCTGCACAAGTCCATGCCTTAAGAACAAATGCAAATAAGGTCAGAATTGAGAAGACGGCAATTGACAGCAAATGCCGCCTCTGCAAAGAAGCTGAAGAAACAGTGGACTACTTAATTAGCTACTGCAGGAAGATTGCACAGACTGACTACAAACAATGGCATGACAAAGTAGCAACAATGGCGCATTGGAATATCTGCCAGAAATACCATTTGCCTGCAAGTAAGAACTGGTGAGACTACAAAACAGATAAAGTAATAGAAAACAAAGAAGTTAAAGCACTCTGGGACTTCAAGATTCAAACTGACAAGCATCTGCCATATAACATTACAGACTTAACAATCTATATATATAAAAGCGAAAACCTCTCACGCATTAATCACGAAATCTCCAGAACCGTAAAGCCTACAAACTTGAAATTTGCCACATATGTTCCTCGTGGCTTCTAGGTGCTCACTAAGAAAGGATTTTTCAAAATGACCATCGCAGCATGAGTATTTCTTATATTAATATTAACAAGCTCTGATGCTAAGGAGTTCTACTCCCCCCTCCCCACCTGAAAAGAAATCTGATCCAAATGCAAAACACAAGCAGAGGAGTTTCAGTTTCGCTTTTGCTTTCACAGCAGCAAGCAGCTTTACTCCAGAACAGTTGAGCTAAGCAACGCTAGCCAGATGAATCCCCATGGATGCTGGTAGGCAGAAACAGATTTTAAAGATTTACAGAGGCGATTAGGCAAACACAAGTAAGGGAAGCTGCCTGTTTCTCCCATGGCCAGTTCTATGTGGCATGCTCCAGAGTCAGTTCACCTGACAGCCTGGTTATCCTCCAGTCAGAGAGCAAAACCAGGAATGTTGTTTACAGGGAGGTCCTGAGCAATTCATCTGAGGGACGAATTTAAAGTCTATGCTATGCAAATAATGTCTTCATCTGTAACAGAAACTTAGCTTACCATCTCTAATGAAATAATACAGTCCCTTTTTTAACTACTCATTAATTTTCAAGCTTTAAGTGTCAATTTATCAAGCCCCATCACATAGTTTCGTAGCGAAGCACGGGTATCAGCTAGTTGTCAATAAAAAAGCAAAATAGTTGCCTTAATGATCTTAAAATGGAAATCAGCATAGAACGAGGTGTATGACAAGGTGATACAATATCACCTACCCTTTTCTCAGCCTGCCTTGAAGAAGTATTTTGCAAACTAGACTGGGCAAAAGATGGAATAAAAATCAGTGGCACCTATTTAAATCACTTAAGATTTGCAGATCGCAATAGCACTTAGACTTATATACCGCTTTACAGAGCTTTACAGCCCTCTCTAAGCAGTTTACAGAGTCAGCATATTGCCCCCAACAATCTGGGTCCTCATGTTGATGTTGTTCTGTTCTTACAAGACCCAGAAGAGCTACAAAGACACATATAAGAGGTGCACAAAGCAGGAGAACCGTTTGGCTTAAAAATAAACCTGAAAAAGAGCCAGGTTATGTTTAATAAATTCACCAAGAAGAACTAGACATAGTAGACCACTACATATACCTTGGCCAAAAGATCTCAGTGGAAGGTGATACAATAAAGGAAATTGAATGGCATTGTCAGGTTCCGGACAGCCACAGAGAAAGAAAAGTTCAACAATGATAGTTATCAGCTATAGTACTTTAATTCTCCAGTCTCCGGCACTACTAACTATCCCCCGGTGTATGTACAAAGCGAAATGTTGTCAGTGTCAAACTTCTTGTGCAACCACCACCATTTAAAGCTACTGCGCCCCACCCTGCAACTCCACCCCTCCACCCACATCAGTAGCAAACAATAGCAATAGCAATAGCACTTAGACTTATATACCGCTTTACAGTGCTTTACAGCACTCTCTAAGCGGTTCACAGAGTCAGCATATTGCCCCCAACAATCTGGGTCCTCAAGCCATGTTCCGGCTGAGACAGCTCGATCCTGCGCATGTGAATGAGCTCCGCACATGCCCTAACGGTGGCAGCGGCGGACTTGCTGGCCGCCTATCAGCTGGGCGTCGTTGTCATTTTTGGGAGGCTCCTAGGAGATGACGAGACCGGGATCAAACAGCTAAATGTCGTCACGGAGCTCTTTGGGCACCAGGAAATGGCAGGCTGCAAGCACTCTCCACACCCACCGAAATGGCAGCCCCGACAGGTCGGGACTGACAGGCATGTTAAATGTGGTTGGTAGGCATTGGGCAAGCTAAGCATAATTTTCAAGAACAACCTCCCCCTATGCCGAAGAGAAATTTTTTTTTGATCAGTGTGTGCTACGTGCTCTAACATATGCTGATGAAACATGGACACTAACCTCACAAGCAATACAAAAGCTACAAGTGGTGCAAAGAGCCATGGAAAGATATATGCTTGGCATTACAAGACAAGACAAAAAGACCTGCACATGGATTAGAAAACAAACAAAAGTATGCAATATCATCAAGAGAGTAAAAGAATTGAAATGGAAATGGGCTGGTCACATATTAAGAAGAACTGATGGCAGGTGGACCAAGGCAGTTGTAGAATGGATCCCACTTGATAAAATGCATCCACGAAAGAGACCTAAACCAAAATGGATCAATGACATCAGCAAGTATTGTGGGCCCAATTGGCAAAAGAAAGCTCAGGACTGTATTAGTTGGAAAAATGCGGAAGAGGCCTTCCTCCTACAGTAGATAGACAATGGCTAAAATGATGATGATGAATGGACATTGCAATATGCTGGAGACAGCAAAATAGAAGAGAAAGAACTGGAGAAAGTCACAAAATACAAAGACCTGCAAATAGAACAACTGTAGCAAAAGAAATCAAAGATTGTATCAATAGAAATGGATACCTTGGGTGACAATTTCAAAACAGCTGGAGCACCACTTGAACCCCATGGCATTGACAAAAGCATCATAAGTCAATTGCAAAAGGCAGCTTTACTGGGAAGAACTCACATCCTTCGATAATTTAACACCATCAAAGAACATCTGCCTATCCCTTAGGAAGGTCTTGATAAGTTAACAAAAATGCCAAATCCAGTCTAAACACCTGGCTGACTGTGTGATGAACTATAATAATAAAATTTATATGCTGCCTGACTCCCAGTGAATCTGGGCACTTACCTGAAGTGATGTACCTTATGTATCTAAAAATGTTGACAGATTGCATTTTTGGTCAAGGAACAAGGAAGAAACTGACAGTAACACCCATAAATAAATAGCTAGCTAATCTAAATATAATTCAAATGCAGCATGTTCTAACACCAATCAAAATCAAACCAAATTTAGCAACTTTGACGGACCAATTTGTCTAGTGGAAAATGCACAACTCTATATGGGGCTAACTTGTACATTCATCAAGGATGAACAAATATTATCTTAGAGCACCAAATGTAGGTTGGATGAGACTGGTTGGATGGCTTTATCTGAGAATAAATGAAAGTGCCCTACATTTATTTATTTGTATTAATTTACATGATTGCCCATCTCACCAAAATAACTCTGGATGGCTAAAAAGAATTAAAATACAATATAAATACATGTAAATGAAAAAAAAAGATACACCATTCCCAACCAAGTAATACAAGTAGAAGATATGTGATGAATTGGAAACATTATTAAGAAGCATCTACTTCAGTAGTAGCAAGTTAATTATAATTGGGTATGGCTGGAAAGTTTTGTTTTTAAATTGCTATTAGCTATATACAGTATGTAGTGGTTAAGGCACTAGATGAAACAGGATACCATGAATTCTAGTTCTGCCCAGTGGTGAAATCCATTTTTTTTACTACCAGTTCTGTGGGCGTGATGTGGCTTGGTGGGCGTGGTGTGGCTTGGTGGGCGTGGCTTGGTGGGCGTGGCAGGGGAAGGATACTGCAAAATCTCCATTCCCACCCCACCCCAGGGGAAGGATACTGCAAAATCCCCATTCCCTCCCCACTCCTGGGGGAAGGATATTGCAAAATCCCCATTCCCTCCCCACTCCTGGGGGAAGGATATTGCAAAATCTCCATTCCCACCCCACTCTGGGCCCAGCTAGAGGTGGTATTTGCCGGTTCTCCGAACTACTCAAAATTTCCGCTACCGGTTCTCCAGAACCTGTCAGAACCTGCCTGGATTTCACCCCTGGTCCTTCCTTAGGCACAAAGCCAGCTCAGTGACCTTGGGCCATTCATTCTCTGTCGGTCCTAAGAAACAGGCAATAGCAAACCACTTCCAAAAATCCCTTGCCAAGAAAACTACAGGGATTAGTTCAGGCAGTTGCCAGAAGTCAACACTGACTCAAAGGCATGCATATGCAATCCCCTCTCCCCCTTAACAGTGCAATAATATTTTTTTAAAAGTCTTAAAATGGATCTTTCCAATCAGGGACTTTATCCATCTTGCCTTATCTGAAAATGCTAGGGATTGGAACTACATTTTTTTTATCTGTGAAGAATATACTTTCCTATTGACCTAAGGGACTTCTCCATATATTAGCAATGCCTTTTGATGCATTCAGCCACAGATTAAAGTGACCTCTGTAAACCAACAGTTTCCTGGTTTTAGCACATCAGATAGCAATAGCAATAGCACTTAGACTTATATACCGCTTTACAGTGCTTTACAGCACTCTCTAAGCGGTTCACAGAGTCAGCATATTGCCCCCAACAATCTGGGTCCTCATTTTACCCACCTTGGAAGGATGGAAGGCTGAGTCAACCTTGAGCCGGTGAGATTTGAACCGCTGAACTGCTGAACAGTCAGCTGAAGTAGCCTGCAGTACTGCACTCTAACCACTGCGCCACCTCGGCTCCTCATTGGAGCCTAAATTGATTTAACATTCCGAGAGGTGAGGGCAATCCCTTCCCCCATATAAACATGTAAGAGAGGAATAGTAGTATCCTTGATTTGGGGTTTTTAATCCCTCTAAGGAGCAAAAACACCACAATTGCAATAACTGATGTGTCCTAATTGAATTTTATTACGCTGACTAATCCAAGTAACGTTTTAAACAATTTTTGATTATGCATTCTGAGTGAAATAATGAATGGCTTTCAGTTTCTCTTAAATGATGTATTCTTTTATTATAAGAGTGACCTCTAGTGTGTAGTTTGCAGCATGTTTTTCCATGGCTATTCATTATATAAAATGACAGAACATTCTATTGTTTAGTGGAAGGTTGAAAATTTTCTTGAATTATTTAACGTTGCATTCTGGATTTTAGTATGGATAAAGAAACAAAATCTCCAAAGGGCAGAGCGTCCGGGAGAGCAGCAGTGATAGAGGACACCCTTTGCAAGCAGAAGACCCAAGTTCTCTCTCCAGCATTTCCTAAAAGGACGAGAAAAATCCTTCCTTCAGTGCCTAAGAGTCATGCTAGTCAGTGCCAATAAAGCCAGTGCACCACAGAAGTAGCTAAGCCCTTTGACTACTTACACTCAATTACAACCAGGGGTGGGTTCTGGCTTACCTCGCTGCCAGTTCGCTTCCTCACGCGCCGTGCGGGCGGGCGCGTGCCTCACGTGCGCGTGTGTGCATGCGCAGTGCTAAAAACCCAGCTTCTGTGCATGCGCAGAAGCAAAAAGCAGCTTCTGCGCATGCGCAGAAGCAAAAAACAAGATGGCGGCGCCTACGGCGCTGCCAAGAGAGCCAGTTCGGGGGCGTGTCCAGGCGGCCATTGCTGCCGGTTCGGCGAGTGGGGGGGAAATTCACACTACCGGTTCTATAGAACTGGTCCGAACCGGCAGGAACCCACCTCTGGTTCAGACCACAGCAATGTGCTCCTTTCTCCCCACAATGTTGCTCTTTCCTTCCAATCCCATGAATTAATCAGTTTTAGGTTATCATGAGACATATTACAGTAGTTTTTAATGAAGTCTTTCTCCATCAAGTTGATACTACCCTCCTTCAAATTCAAGATGCATCAATCCCTAATGGTTTGTCACACATTATCTTGAAATCAGGTGATCCCTGAAGTGGGTCGGATCATGGTTGGGTTAAGAGGTGCAAGCATTCCCTTCTTCTCTGGCCACTAGTCATCCTCCACACAGCCATCTCTCTCCCAGTGTTTACTTTCTTCATTAGTACCTTGCTTCACGAGTTCTTTTCCTATCCATCCTTCTTTCCCGTCTCTAGTTTTGACTCCAGGCTCTTTTTAGGGGTTCCTAGAAGGTAAAAGTCAGAACAGCAGAGTGCTACTGTTTCACTTGGGGAGAAAAAAGGCAGCACATTTATGCTTATCTGTTTTAACAGCATTCTGAAATACATCTTTATCTTGAGATGTATCTTTATCTTAAGCTGCCCCAACTTTTCTCATTGTAGAGTCAAGAAATAATGTTGGGCTTTTTAACTGGGCTTTTGTTGCTGTACTGTTTTGCTGTATTTCTCAGTTTTAGTCATTCATTCCATCATTACCTCAGCAGCTAGTCATTTTCAATTCTCCATCAATATGGGCCTAGTTAATTGCACAATCATTGCTGATTTGCTTCCCTCCTCTTTAGTATGCTCTCTCTCTCCCCAGATTACTTTAATTTAAAAAATATCCACGAAGATTCTGACAAACCAACCCAGGCTGGAACCTGAAATCAGACTATTAGCCCCTCAATGTATTCCAGACAAGAAGCACAACTAGGTATGAGTGCTAATTCTATATTTTTTTGTAAGGTTACATTAATAGAATCTTGCAAGCCTGAAAGTAGTTCTTCTCCCTTTTACTGTCCAGAAAACTAGGGAGGATCCCTTTTGAAATGCTTCCCACATCTCTTCTCTTTCTGTGAGATACTTTTTGCATGACGGTTGTCTAGCCTGTGGCTCTTCCTCCTATCTCCCAAGCTCTTTCCTACATTGTATCTTCCATACAATCAAAGAGCCGAGGTGGCGCAGTAGTTAGAGTGCAGCACTGCAGGCTACTTCAGCTGACTGCTAGCTGCAGTTCGGCAGTTCAAATATCACCGGCTCAAGGTTGACTCAGCCTTCCATCCTTCCGAGGTGGGTAAAATGAGGACCCAGATTGTTGGGGGCAATATGCTGACTCTGTGAACCGCTTAAAGAGGGCTGTAAAGCACTATAAAGCGGTATATAAGTCTAAGTGCTATTGCTATATCATTACCCCATTTGTGCTGAAGTGCTCCAAAGAGCAAGATGTTTCCCTGACTACCTACATGGCATTATCACAAATCAGGAGGATACTGTTCAGCAACATCTTAAAACAGACACAATCAAAGCAAGCTAGAGATCAACAATGCATAGAGCAATTTTTATGCTACCATTGTTTTGTGATATTTAGAGGATAGACACCAGTAATTTAACTCAGTAGTGGGGAAAGGGCCTAAGGAATGTGCTGCCAGAGACAAGTCTGTGATGGCTATCTCAGGACACCTGACATTGTAGCACATTAATTAGTATTGTGGTCTTTGACTGCAAATCAGTAAAATAAATAAGATTTGCACGCATGGTTAATACGGGGTTTACTGCATGAACATCTTTTCCATGCTAAGCTACCGTACCAGTTATACCATCTAACCTGATGACTTCTGCTTTGTCTACATGTCTCATATGATAGCATTAGTTCATGCTGACTATTCTCTGTGTATCTAATGGAGAACCATCATCAATGAGAAACTTTGAGAAAGATTGGTGGATAACCAAAGAGTTGCTGTGTTAGTGCCTACCTTACCTTTTGATTCTATTGCTATTCTTGCATCTATTATTTTGCTGCATGGATATCCAAGCATAATTGTGGCTAACTGAATGGAAGTTCAGATTAGCCTGCCTGTTTTTGACAATCCATGCTGCTGGTTACCACCTACCATTAATGCTGTTACAAGTTTTCTAAAGATAGATTGGCTTTATCATTATTCTGCTGCAAAATCAAAATGGATAGGCATCATTACTCAAATTATACGTCTTCAGAAAGTCTTTCACACAGGGCAATATTAAAATTTAAATGGAAAGCAATTTTCTCTCTTTCCTATTTTCTGTATTCCTTTAAGTGGCATTGAAGTAAAAGCTTTCCTTGGTGCTATACTAATTTTCTTTTCCTCCTTTAACCCAACTGTGAAATCATAAAACTTAATGTTCATGCCAATAATTTGTGGAGACATTTATGATGTTATGCATTTATTCCCATGATATAATCTCCTGTGCTGCAAATAAAACAGGAATATGTGTTGTGTGTGCTATGAATTATATTTAGGAAAAAAAGCCATTTTTTTTTACATTTTGCTTTTAAACCTTCTGGCTTCCCATCAATAATAAGTCTTTTGTTATGAACTTCGAGATCAACCATTATATCTTTTGGATTACTCTGAAAGAAATTCTTGCATGTCAGCCATCTTTCACCCGTAGCTTTCTTTTGTAAATTTTGATTCCCATCCCTCTTAATAATATATTATTATGCTTTTGGCAGTTACACCATCTTCTTTTGGCCTAATTTTGTTCTGACATTTGCATAAAATTATGCAAATGTTATCATATCGCAGAACTAGAAACAGCTGTTTAACTTCTGTCCGGAAAGATTTTGAAACTTCATTCAAAACCCATGGATTGTAGTCAATAGTTTATTTAACAAAATCATTAATTTTAAAATTATTTTTTTAGACACCCTGTATTTTTACTGCACATTTTTTTTGTTTTTAAATGTTGAATAAATTAAAAGAACAAAATCAAATGAATTTGAAAGTGCCAATAAAAGATAATATTTATAGCTCGGGGTTGAATTGTGGAGTCCTTGGTGCTCTGTGAACTTTTTTTCTTGCAGACATTTCATTACCACACTAGGTAACATTATCAGTATCACCACAGAATTTGAAAGTTATATTTTTTTATTCAAAAATAATGCAGGTAAAAGGACAGGAATTAGAACACGAAGCCTTTTTTTTTTTTTGCAGAATTTAATTGGTATGCTACATAGTAATAATATTTTACTACTCAGGACATGAAAACTGAAAAAAGAACTAAACTAAAATTAAATTACTAAAATTTAAACATAAATAAGTCCAAACTAATGACAAAAGTATAACAACCAGCCTCAGAACTGACAATGAAGATCCTGAAGTGGTGGATAATGTTTGCCTTTTAGGACTGACTATCAATACTAAAGGCACCAACAGTTAATAGATACACTGCAGATTCACATTGAAGGTCTTGAAAAACATATTCAGATGTGGGGATATGCCTGTACATCGTCACAAAGATCAAACAACGAAGGCAATGATTTTCTTTATGATACCTTATGGGAAAAAAAATTGGACTTTGAAGAACCAAGGTAGGAAGACTATTAACATTGTAAGCTCTGAAGAATATCATGGATAGCCTAGAACAGGGGTCTCCAACCTTGGCAACTTTAAGACTTGTGGATTTCAAAAGCTGGCTGAGGAATTCTGGGAGTTGAAGTCCACAAGTCTTAAAGTTGCCAAGGTTGGAGACCCCTGGCCTAGAAAACAAACCAATGAATCATAGACCGCAGGCATCCAGACTTCTCACTTGAGGTACAAGTGACTAAGCTCAAATTATCATATTATGGACATGTTATGCAAATATCTAGCTCTCTTGAGAAGTGTATAACACTTGGAAAGGTGAAAAATAAAGAAGTACAGTACAGGATGACCAGCAGCAAGGTAAATAAGATTTAATTATAGTGGTGATGGATGCACCAGATCTGAAGGGCCAGGTTGGAGGCAGAACATCCTGAGCAAATTCTATCTATAATAGGGATTGACATAAACTTCTCCAATCTCTCTGCTCTGCAAGGCAGGGGATGAGGGGAGAAAAAAAAAGCAATTTCTGTAGGTAATCTCTCCTGTACCTGACCCCTCCCCCCTCCACGCATTCTATATCATGTATGTCCATATACCATAGCTGTCAGCTGATGGGGGGATAGATATTGATCTTCTCTACCCACCTTGACTTTGGTTAATCAAGGTTTTGATATAACTTTTAAAAATAAAATAAAGAAGGTGTAGACTAGGTTGTCAGCCTTAGTCATACCTGTGCATATGCAGCATCCCAGCTACCATCAGTTTTGACACATTTTGCCAGTATGTGACAAGCATAATTTTATTCAAACGAGGTTCTCTTAATTCGGAGACTACCTTGCAGTATACTTGAAGCCTGCATCCCATTAACTAGGAGATATTGCAAACTATTGACATCCACTCTGGGTGCAAACCTGGTCCTGAGTATTATGTTAATGTTAATACAGCATCAATACGTAGTACAACTTTCTATCTTGTCATCCCTTGACAAATGTGTCAAAGCAAAGTCTTTTATGCATGAGCATACTTCTACAGTATGTCTTTTAAAAATTTAGATGACTACAATTTCATTATGTGCAAATTAGCCTTAAATTCATCATTACTTTCTTGGATCATTCTGACTTGGGTACTGTTTTCACAGCTTTTTATAGGAGATATATTTTGCAACACACAAGCCTTCGCCAGCATTCTTGGGTCCAAAAGGGACATTAAAGCCCCCCTCCTCATTTCAATAGCTGAACGTAAGGGAATGCTTTTATACATGGCTTCCAGCTGGCATTTCCATGGAAACAGAGAACTTGATTATCCATTCACTCACATGTGTGTAAATGGGTGAATAGTATTTCCCATCACAGAACGTTTGTGAAAACCCCCGGGGGTGGGGGGTGGGGGGGGGGAGGAGAATCAAGCCATCTCTTCTTTATGGAGTTTGTCATTGAATACATATTTCTATAGCAGCTGTATTTAAACCCTTGAACCGACTGGCAGAAACAAAGATGTATATTATATTTCAAAAGGGAAATTGATACTGTATATGTGTCATTATAGCAATGCCAATTTATCCTATCTATTTCTATATCTGTGTGTGTGTCTCTCTCTCAATATATTCCTAAATCCAGCAATTAATGAGTTACTCTTTCATAAAAATTCTATGACATTATGGGGTTACTTGGTTTATATCTCAACTGTCCAGCAAAAACTATATTAAAAGTAGCTCACCATAAAGTATAAAACAATAAACAAATAAATAAATCAAAGAAAAATACTTCTAGAAGAAAAAAAAAAGATTAGCAGTTCAAATTTACAGCTAGGAAATATAAAGATTGAAGAAACAGAACAGAACAAAACAAAACAAAACAAAACAAAACTCTTATGGTAAGACCGAAATGCTACTGCATCTTTTAGCAAGAGATTGGCACTTGTTTCTTTTTGCTGTGAGGAGGTGTAATTTCAAGGTTGCTCACATCAATACTGCTGAGCACAAAGTAATGATTCATGTCTCTGTAGCTGAATATTTGCCATGGTTTCTCACAGAAGGAAAAACAGAACTCCTGTCACTTTCTTGAGAAACACTGAAATAATTCAGAGGTTTTGTCCTTGGTATTGCTATGAATCAAGAAGTGTCTTTCAAACCGTTCGACTTCCACCCTCCTGATAACCTGCGTACTTGAAGCAGGCATGTTCCCCAAAATTTGGACATTGGAAATGTGTTAGAAGTCGCCAACTTGCTTGAGCTGCAGCTTTGTTGCTGTAGAGCAGGGGTCTCCAACCTTGGCAACTTTAAGCCTGGCGGACTTCAACTCCCAGAATTCCCCAGCCAGCTTTGCTGGCTAGGGAATTCTGGGAGTTGAAGTCCGTCAGGCTTAAAGTTGCCAAGTTTGGAGATCCCTGCTGTAGAGAACATTGGAAACAAATGTTTGCAAGATACTGTATATCATGGTTCCCTTCAACCTGAAGCTCCTGGAAGAAGTGTTATGGAAGCTCACCATCATATTCTGAGGAGCAGAAATGTCTCTCTAGTGGTTACAATGGAGTGAAAAAGGACGTTGTGGGAGCAATAAAGTACAACATGGACATACTTGAACTGAAGAAGCTTCTTGGATGAGAAGCGAAATGTCTTCAAGGAAAAACAAAGTCCACTTGCCTTTTGTAAAAGTACCTTTGGGATGGACATATTTGCTTTGTCTGACATTTCTGGAGAACTATTTTTCCGCACTAACCATGCCAAAAATTGCCTGAATAATTCTTTATAAGTGTTCCTTAAGCTGCTGGTATGCTGATATTATTTTACAGAGCTAGAGCTATAAGACCAACTGAGGCAAATCAGCAAAGATCACAACGATGGATCTTTTACATTCATTCATGGCATAAAAATAGCTGAATTAATCCTGACAATGTTTGCACACTTGTATAATTTTGGAAAGCAGTGTTAAATGTTGCATGCTCACCCAGTTCAGGGAATGTCAAAAAAGAAAATATATACCTAAAAAAACCCACCTTGATTGCTGCTGTAAGCAATTTTGCTTTGTAAATGAAAAGAGCAAAACATATCTCGGCCACGTCTTGAAGCTTCTAATATGTCTATCTTCCTCCTGCCTTCAGTGTGTGTGTGTGTGTGTGTGTGTGTAGATAAAGATGGATATTATCCTTGCTTTCACTGGCAAGCATCTGTCCCCCCCCCGAATATTTATGGGAGTAATAAAAATCTCAAATTCACTGTCCCCAGGGGTCTATCTAGAGTTTATTTGAATTATATATAGAATATAGAATAACAGAGTTGGAAGGGACCTTGGAGGTCTTCTAGTCCAACCCCCTGCTTAGGCAGGAAACCCTACACCACTTCAGACAAATGGTTATCCAACATCTTCTTAAATTTATGTTCTATGCTTTGAAATCAATGGAACTATAGCAATAGCAATAGCACTTAGACTTATATACTGCTTTACAGTCCTCTCTAAGCAGTTCACAGTCAATAGCAATAGCACTTAGACTTCAATACCGCTTTACAGTGCTTTACAGCCCTCTCTAAGCGGTTCACAGAATCAGCATATTGCCCCCAACAATCTGGGTCCTCATTTTACCCACCTCGGAAGGATGGAAGGCTGAGTCAACCTTGAGCCGGTGAGATTTGAACCGCCGAACTGCAGCTAGCAGTCAGCTGAAGTAGCCTGCAGTACTGCACTCTAACCACTGTGCCACCTCAGCTCTATGACTTGAGTCATAATGAAATATTCACACCTTTTCATAATAAAAGTCCTAACAGGAAACTTCCTGATATGCACTCTAGGAGACAGACTGTACCCCTGACAGAAGATTACTCCTTGATATGAAATTCATAGATGTGTTTGGTAGGACAGAGTTATGTTGGCAGTCTATTAGATAAGTTGGGAAAAGGTTGAACAGAGACATCTCTAATTGGTTTGCCAAATGGAGACTGTCTGCTACAATACTGTAATTAATTATATCTGCTTAACCTGCTTGTATTCCTTTTCTAGGAACTGGAGATATGTTAATATTGCCACATCCCGATACTGATATTCTCATGGATCTATACATCGTTTAAATAAACAAATAAAAATGAACGAAATGTTACTTTCACCCATGCTTTCTAATGGGCCAACAGAGCTCACCCTCAGCATCTGCTAGATCTAAATTGTAAAATCGTGAAATACTTCAGGCTCCAAAAATGTTCTGAGATGAGGAATGAAAGTCATTCCAAAAAGTCACTGTGTCCAAACCATCCTAAGGAAGAGACGGTGCCCCAGAAGAAAGAAAGAACTACTTGACAGATTGAGGGCAAAGCTTCGTCTCTGTGGAGGATTCTAAATATGAATCTGTGGGTCTTTGTCAATGTGCCGAAGAGAGGAACCTGGCAGGGTAGACAGAGGAGACTTTGTCAATAGCCTTGGCTCCCGCCTTAGCTCAGCCTGTTCACCCAGTCTCTGCTTTTCACTTCTGCCATCCCAAGAAAATGCAGTGGGTCCTCATCTCCACCCTTCTTACAATCCCTTATGCTCAGCAGGTAAGTAAGCTCTTTAGAAAGATGACCTTGTCATATCAAAGGCTGATCTGTTTATTCGAACAAGCCAATTTTACTTGGAGAAAAGGGTAGGGCATAATAATCAATTGTTCCTACTTTGTTTGCATTAGTTGTCTGTGTGAAGTCACATTTTTGAGACTTCTTGATGGAAATCCTTTTCTTCAAAGCTTTCAATAAGTTGATAAAGTACAGTATATGTCTTTATGAGTATAAATAACCACACAATATAAGCTGTAGGGTCCTTTGTTTAGGATCGTCTTGCAGTTTCATAGCATGGACTAGTCATGTTCTAAAGGTACAGAATGTTATCAAGCTGCTGTCACTTGAACTACATTTATCCGTCTTTCCATGAACACTAAGAATTATCCAAACTTATCGGAAACAGGCTTTATAAAACAGTTAATTCTCTCATTTTTTTACTATGGGTTTACAGAAGAGGCGTTTTGCTTAATAACATCTTTCCCTCATGAGATTTCTACAAAGTGCTTCTATTTTAATTTCTGCCCTGTGAAGTTAATTGAGAAAGCTTAAATGTTAATTCTGTACAATGTGAACACAAGAAGACCAAATTAGGAATATATTGTAGAACATTCAAATTATAAAAAGGCAGATTAAGTAAGGGATAAAATGGGGACATGTAAAAATTTTAAGGTGATCTGATCTGTTGATCTGTTAAGCATATGGGTTATTAAGGGATAATTTTTATATATTCTTCTAAACTCAAGTTGTTTATCTGTTTTACAGTGAAAATGTGCTTCCTAAATCATGCTATAATTTAATTAACATAAATTAAGCTATTCTTTTACATGGATACAGTGCAATAGGATTATATCATATGATATTAATTGCAAATTGGCTCTTTGTTATCTTAATAGAATGAAAGTCTTACTTAAATTGGTGTGAATATTTCATAATGACTCAAGTTCCTTTCATTTCAAAGTGTAGGACATAAATAATCCGGATCCACTTTACAGTCTACAGCAGGAGGGATTAAAGATTTACCTGAATTTACAGATTGCATATTCAGCAGATACCAGATCCGGGCTACAAAAATCTGGATAAGGTTGTATTTTGTACGATAAGAGCCCAGGTGGCGCAGTGGTTAGAGTGCAGCACTGCAGGCTACTTCAGCTGACTGCTAGCTGCAGTTCGGCGGTTCAAATCTCACCGGCTCAAGGTTGACTCAGCCTTCCATCCTTCTGAGGTGGGTAAAATGAGGACCCAGATTGTTGGGGGCAATATGCTGACTCTGTGAACCGCTTAGAGAGGGCTGTAAAGCACTATGAAGCGGTATATAAGTCTAAGTGCTATTGCTATTGCTATTGTATGTTGCTTTTCTGCCATCTGGTGGTTCTCTGGATTTTTGCAGCTCAGATCTGCTAGCCTATTTTATTTTATATTATTGCTTTTTAATTTTATTTATAATTGATTGCTCAACTCCTGTTAGCTTTTTTAATTCTGGAAAGGACTTTTGAATTAGATGGACTTCTAGTTGATTAATTAAACCAGAATTAGAGCTGAAAGAAGCGTTGTTATAGTGTATGGAATTAAATACAAATGAAGAAATAAAAAGGAAACAATGATTTTAGATGTGCCTGGTTCTCAAAAATTCAGCTTGCATGAAATATGCAAGTCCATTATGCCTCCAAGTTAGGATCTCAAGTAAGATCTTCAGCTTCCTGAATGATGCCAAATGGCTTTATTAAAAATTATAATTTTTAACAATAAAATTATAAAGATCATTAAAATTAGAGGCATGAACATTTTCATGAGCAGAAAATATGATTTCTGACTACCTCAAGGGAAGAAAAATGCCTCATTTGAAGAATGAAGTTAGCTTTTGTTTTATTTCAATTTAAGTACAGAATCTAGCATTCTGTGATAATTTGAGATTGCAATTCAGAGAATTCCCAACTGGAGTCCTGGTTGGAGAATGCTGTTACCAAGGATATTACCTTGAATAAGTGGATTCAGTCACAGCAACATGTTGTGCTTTGTTGAATAAACTCCAGATGGGTGGGTTTACAAATAACACCAAATTATATTGTTTTACAAATTACAATGATTGCATGCATCCAACATGCTAAGCCAAATTATAGTATGGGTTGGAGTGCCATATGAACCTACTCTAAATGAAAAGTAATATGGGAAGTCTCTGTAGGAAAGCAAATATTTCTTCTTCCAGAATATCTTAATTTGGTACTTTTTTTGTCCTGCTACTCCAATCATCTTTGGTTAGTATACCCACTGGCTGTGCTGATTGGGTGTGATAGGTGTCATCGTCATCAACCATTCAGTCATGTCTGACCCTCAGCCACTCTATGGATCAGCACTCTCCATGTCCCTCTGTCTCACACCAACTTCTTCAGATTCACCATTGTCATCCCGATGTCATCCTTTATGGTATCCAGCCAGCGGTTACTAGAGTGGCCCCTTCTCCTTTTTCTGCTGATGACTCCCAGCATGATTGACTTTTCGAGTGAGTCATCTCTCATGACATGACCAAAGTATGACCAAAGCAGGGATGGGTTCTAACTTACCTCGCTGCCAGTTCGCTTCTTCCTGCGCCTCGTGGCCGCGCCTCATGGCTGCACACACGCGCATGCGCAGTGCCAAAAAAAAAAAAAAGATGGCGATGCATGCACAGTGCCAGAAACTCAGCTTCTGTGCATGCGCAGAAGAAAAAATACAATTCCAAAAAAAAGATGGCAGTGCCCACAGACCGGCACCGACCGAACCGGATCCGTGACGTCACCAGCGGGTTGCTACCGGTTCGGGTGAACCGGTCCGAACCGGGAGGAACCCACCTCTGGACCAAAGCTTCTGTTTGGCGAACTTGGCTTCAAGTGATATTTTTGGGAAGGTTCGGTCTAGGACTTGTTATTTTTGTAGTCCATGGGATGCATAATAGTCACCTCAGCACCACAGTTCAAAGGCATCCAGCCTTCTCCCATCTGCCTTTTTCAGAGTCCAGATTTTGCAGCCATAAGTAGCAATTGGAAAAATTAATCTTCCAAGTGCTATACGCCTTCTGATCTCAGGGCTGCAGTCATCACTTTGGTCGATTTTAGAACCCAGGAAGATGAATTCCTTTACTGTTTTGACGGTCTCGTTGTCGATCTGCACTGTGTGTTCTCTCCAGTTCTCATTATCTTTGTTTTCTTGACGTTAAGGTGCAATCCAAATTTTGGGGTGATAGGAATTGTAGTTAAACCCATCTGTAATGTACTGAATCAGATAAATACAAACAAATCTGTCTGAAAGAAGGACACATTTTCTGGTCTGTATTTTCCATGTGGACTGATAGTAAGCCTGGATGAAAACCTTTTGCAGCATCAACATCCTCCTCCATGAACTGCCCTGGTCCACATAGGTATTCTCTCAAGGCCGGTCAAATTATTTTGGCCATTTACCCTGATTGGTAGAAAAATATAATAATGAATCTGTTTCCTGAGGCACCTGTCTTATGGTAACGTGTGCCCTGAGTGATATGGAGTGTTTGCTTGTTTGGCACCCATCCAGCAACATCCACAGCCAGTGCAACGCCAGACAAAGTCTCCTTCCAGTTGGATTCTTAATGTATGTATTGATGAACCAAGCACACTTGACTTGGCTCTTTGAACCTTAAACAGAGCTTAAGAGAGCACACAGATATGTAAGTCAATTGCAGTCCAGTTAAACCCGTTTTCACTCTGCCTGCATGCCAACAAGTCATGCTTAGACCACAATGTGACACAGACATCCTATTTGGCCCAATTTGCCTTGACATTCCTGGTAAGGGGTGGTTGTCATTTGGTTGGTAGTCTTGTGCCTCAGAAATATAAAAGTCTTTTAGTCTTAGAAGTCTTTTTCTGTGGGAAGGCTAATTATTGCCCTTGTCTGGCTAGGGAAGATTGATGCTAATAGACCTATTGTTCTCTTGCCTTGGTCCTGACTCTTCAATGGCTCATGAGATCAGGCTGTAGGGAAACACATTAGGCATTACTATTAGGATTCCTAAGTAGACTTGTATGTGTTATGCTACTTTGTGTTTTAGGAATCATTGTGGTGAAAGAGTAATTGTACAGGTTGTAGAGTGTCCCATCCTCTTGTAATAATGGGGTATTAATATTCAGGATTTTGTGGCACTTGGAAGAAAGTTGTAATATTTTGTTGCAAGCTTTCCAGCTCTCAGATGAGTCCACCTGTATGAAAGCTTTTTTTCAGGGCATCAGGCCAGAGGCAGCAGCAAGGAAACAGCGGAGAAAGCGCAGCAAACAGTGAACTGCATCAGCGCCAAGAGTTATGTCACTGGCCCTGCAGATGCCCACCTGTGCCAAGCTGCAGTCCTGGGGTGAGTCTGGTGAGAGATGGCTGTGGATGTTGCTGGATGTGTGCCAAACAAGCCAACACCACCTGTGATGAAGTAGAGGTCTGTGACCATCACAAGGGACTCTACTGTGATTACTCTTCAGATAAGCCTAGGTATGAGAGAGGAATATGTGCATGTAAGTCTTCACTGTTTTCATTTTTATTTCGTATAAAGGGGCAGCAGGGCTGCAAAGAAAAGGGCACTCCCAACTGACCCACGTTCTGTACCCTGCTATTTTTCTTCCAAAACAGAGACAAATGAGCACACTCTGGAAGACTGACTTGTATCACTCTCTGAAATAACAGAGGAACCTTTTCTTTAGCTATCAATTAGACTGAGAATTATTTGAACAAGTTAATTTCTGAACCGGAATTTTCTTAATTGTTAGAACTCTAATCCCACCAGAAAGCTTTCCAAAGCTAACTAAACAGATCTCCCCTTTAAAAAGGATTTTTAGGATTAGAAAGCTGATAATGGAGATATTATTACCATTAGATCCTGTTTTCTTACCTACAAAAAATACTGAAGAACAGCTGAAAATATGAAATATCAAGCAAGAATGCTTCAAATCCCCGCATGTGTGTTTTTATGTGCATGCAAAGTGTTTTAAATAATGTGAAACATTCTTTAATACTAATTGCTGCTTCATTATTTATTTATTAAATTTATATGCCATCCATCTTGATAGGTAACTTCATACATGTGACCGGCAATATTTATATTTAACTGATTTTTCTGACATTTATTCATTCTGTTTTGCTATTTCAAGATATGATAGCTGTTGGCTGTGAGCTGAGTGGTGTGTATTATACCAATGGCCAATCTTTCCAGCCTTCTCCTCTCTTTTCGTGCCTGTGTGTGAATGGTGCAATTGGATGCACACCGGTCTTCATCCCAAAGTCAGCATCAAATGACTGTGCATTGCTGAAGGACAAAAAGAAAGTTGGACGTTCCAAATGTGCCTCAGGGCATTTGGAAGAACGGCGGTCAAGACATTACCGAATAATGTCAGGTATACAAGATTGGACCAATGAAATATTATTGGCACTAAAAAAAAGAAAAAGAACAGAAGACGTGTCACCTTATTAAGGAAAAGCTATTAAGTATTTTTTATTTATTTGTTAAGTTTAGTTGCCACCTATCTTGCCATAGGGCTGCTCTACTTTTTTTTTTTTTTAACCAAAAAGCAACATGATTTGAGAACAGGGCTGGCCACTCCACGTTTGCCAGATATCTACTTCCCTGGTAAATTAAAATTCATTCCAAATCACACGCGTGGCTGCTAAAGTTTCAGGATATTCTGGCATTATCATGAGATCTTGCGTGATTTCTGCGATCTCATATGAAATGTCTACCTTGAGAGATTGGCTTTCTTTTGGGGGGGGGCAGGGGAGGAAGGAATGCCTGGCCCACTGCATGGTGTCAAACTCAGGGCCAGAAAAGCTGATGCCCGTTTTGAGCTTGTGGGAAACTCCACTTTTTAATTTGGGGTTCAAGGATACCAATCCTTTTCTCACACCTGACATTAGGATAAATAAGCAATTGTGGAAATGTTGCCTCAAATTCTAAAAATTTCATTATAGTTCAAGCAGCTTACCACTTTTATGCTATAAATGCATGGTTTGCACACAGTATTATAAATACCGTATTTTTCGGACTATAAGACGCTCCTGACTATAAGACGCACCTAGCTTTTCAGGAGGAAAACAAGAAAAAAAAATCTGCTTCTGCCTCCCAGCAATTTGCCTCCTTGCAGCAAACAGCAAACAGCCTGGTCAGCTTCAGCACAGCCTGTTTTAGCACGAGCAGCTGGTTGATGTTTGGGTCGGCCTCCCGGAATACTGCCTATCAGCTGTTCAGGCTGTGGGAATCACCACTGCCCATCGCCGCCGTCGCCGCCTCCGTGCGCCCCATTTTCAGCCTCCGCGTGTCCCATTTTTTGCCTCCGTGCATCCAGTTTTCGGCCTCTGCGTGCCCCATTTTCGGCCCGTTCCAGGCGGTGGGGATAGACGGCGGTGGTGGCGGGGATGGGTGCCTCCCCACCTGGAACGGGATGAAAATGGGGCACGCGGAGGCCAAAAACAGGATGCGTGGAGGCAAAAAATGGTGCGCGTGGAGGTGACGATAGGCAGCAGCGGCGATGGGCGGCAGCGATCCCCGCAGCCTGGAACAGCTTCCAGGAGGCAGATCCAACCGCCAATCATCTGCTCGTGCTAAATCAGGCTGTGCTGAAGCTGACCAGGCTGTTTGCTGTTTGTTGCAAGGAGGCAAATTGCTGGGAGGCAGAGGCCGAAGGGTGGGGGCCGGTGGGTGGGCGGGGCT
This sequence comes from Thermophis baileyi, assembly GCA_003457575.1. Taxonomy (NCBI): domain Eukaryota; kingdom Metazoa; phylum Chordata; class Lepidosauria; order Squamata; family Dipsadidae; genus Thermophis; species Thermophis baileyi. The sequence goes on along the minus strand of QLTV01003764.1, from coordinate 2,458,931 downwards.
TCAGCTACATTCGCTGTATAAGACGCACAGACATTTCCACCCAATTTTGGGGAGTGGGGGGGAAGTGCGTCTTATACACCAAAAAATACGGTAATTGTTTTCAAAGTTGTTTATTTTGCCAGATGCAAAGCTTTATTGGAATGTCCGCTATCTTTCTTGCTTTCCTCATTTACTGTCCTAGTTAACAAGTCCCCTTAGTAAAGGCAATGCAATTATTTTATATACAATAAATCTAAATATACTATCTGTTAAAATATACAGCGTTGTAACCTTGCTTTATTTATTTCAGATCTGTGCCAGGTTTTTACTTTGCTTCCTGCACTGAGATTTTAAGCTGCTGTTTACTTCCCAGGTATCCTGGCTCTTCTGCTTTGTCCCTTGAGCTGTGCACTTTTTGTATCTGGTCAGTCATCCTCTGAAACTCCATCAGGATTTGCTAATGGAGACTTTAAAAAACAGTTTAACACAGAGAACTGTTAGTGCTTCACATTTTTAAGGCCATTCATCTTGAAGAAAATCAAATTCTTATAGAATTAAGTTCAAGAGTTAAGACAGAAACGTAACATGTTCCACGTTTCAGGGGACTGAGGTATCAAAGTCCCATAAAATGTCATAAAATTTGAAGAGGCACACATCCATTGGCCAATTCTGCAAAAACCTTAACCTCATGAACTTAAATACAGTGGATTTTTTAAAATCATTTTAATCATATTTTATCTGATATTATGGTTGCTCACTGAGCCCTAATTGGAGGTATCATTCAATATTTTTAGCCTTTAGATTAAAATGTAAAAAATAATAATATATTTCCGCCTTTTAGCTTTCAGAAATGTTCCTCTTGTTTTGAAAAAGAAATGCCTGATACAAACATCTCCATGGACACCTTGCTCCCGAACTTGTGGTATTGGCATCTCTGACAGGGTGACCAACGGAAACAGTAAATGTGAAATGAGGAAGGAAAAGAGACTGTGTTATATTCAACCCTGCCAAGCAAATTTTACAAAGATTCTGAAGGTAAATTGTGATGCCCAAACTGCCTCTTTCTCAGAGAGCAAATGCTTGATGAACGCGGATTTAAAAAGAAATACAGTGCATGGATGATTGTGCAGAGCTATCATTTTGCCCTTCAGTTGAGTTATGGGCTAGGAAATAGTAGGGCTGAGGAACAGGAGTCAGGATTAATAGCTCATTCATTATAACTGTGGGCCTTTTCCTACATTACTTTTATATCTACCAATTACTTCTATTTAAGGATTTGTTGCTTTCTCTCTTGTTTTACCGGTAGTGATTGTTGATAGAGGGAGTTCTATCATTCTACCTCAGTTGCATGAGTTCTTGTGCTGGCAGCCCATCCTGCTCAAACAGAACTGGGAGGAACCTTAGCCATCATTAATTTCTAACTGAGATACTTTCAAAATATATACCTCCCCACACAATTATAAATTTACTTGACCAAATTATGTAAGGGCATTTAAAAAGCTGCCCTAAATTCTACCATGTCATATGCATTTTGACCATAATTTCAACTGTATTCTGTTTTTATTATTTTCGAGATTCCAAAAGGAAAAACATGTCGGCCCACATTTCAGCTTGCTAAAGCTGAGAAACTAGTCTTCTCTGGATGCACAAGTAGACAACTATACAAACCTGTGTTTTGTGGAATCTGCCTGGATAAGAGATGCTGCATACCGAATAAATCTGTAATGATTACAGTACAGTTTGATTGCCCTGAAGCAGCACCCATCAAATGGAAGATGATGTGGATTACATCTTGTGTTTGTCAGAAGATATGCAATGAACCAGGAGACTTGTTTTCTGAACTCAGGCTTTTATAAGAAATGTGTGGGAAGAAAATACTTCCTCCTCCTTTTTGGCCATGAAAATATTAACCAAAAATTTATTTTTAAATACTTTTGAATGCCTTGAAACTGTAGGAATAAAAAGGAAGTGTATATAAAAAATACTTATTAGCACTATTACAGTCACTCTGAGCAAGAAGCAAACAACTAGTGGACTAATTTGCTGATTTCAACTAGTGTGTTGATTTCAACACAACTCCTGAACATAATAAAAGCAGATTTACTTTAAAAAAATATACATATAAAAATAAACAGTGCTTAAGATAAAAGTGCATTTCACAGTATGTAAGTTGAGATTTGCATTATCCAATCTCCATACAGCCTCTGTGCAAGATAAAAAAACATTTTACGAAACTGTTGGGCAGACTGAATGTTTCCACTGTCTTTCAAGAGTAACAGTGCTTCTGACTGTCCCAAAAGATAGTTTGTTAAGAACTTATCAGCCAGAACTGGTCTTACATTTTTCCAACTGAATTCAATACTCACCATGGGTTAGACTGCATGTGCATTTTTTGCAAATATTGAATTTTTTCCCCTGCTATGTCCCCGCATTACTACATCACTATCTTTAGCCTTGGTGGATCTACTGCAGGGCCACTGTTAGCAGCTTCAAGCTGATTATAGTCCTCTATTAAATTTGACAGCGATGCAAGTGCTTCAGAGAAACAGTTCTGATCCATCCCATCAACATGTAGGTAATGATGAAGGTGAGCCTGCAGAAACAAGTATTAACTTCAGTCATACAGTATATACTTTACTGGGATAAATATTCCACATAAATGTAATTGTTCTCCTAAAATTGAAAAGTAAACAGAACACATGACCACTTATGGTGGAAAATCTATGGAGTGTAGGTTTTTTTTAAAAAAATCTAGGATATCATCTGTCACTTGCACTTCCTCCCCCCACCCCACCCCTCTCGTACACATGGGAGTTCCCTTTCTCTCCCATTCTCATTATATAATTTTGCACTGCAGTCAACTGGCCATTTATACACCTTCAAATATATTACCACCTTACTATACAGTCTATAAACAGGGAAGCCAACTGACATGAGTACAGGTTTTTTGATACAGAGGATTTTCTAATATTGACAATAACGCAAGTGCAAATGAAATAATTAAAATAGTTGCACGACTTCTCATTTTAGGGCATACCTTTTTCTTGTACAACTTCATGAATCTCTCTTTTAGTTCAATGAAAGTTGGTTTAATGCAGGTGTTATTTGCCAGTGCCAACAAAGAATGGGAATGGCCAACTGGAGGTACTGAACATAAACCAGTTTTCCATCCTTCTTGATTCCAGGATACAAACTGAAGTGAAGGCTTCAACCTGCAATCAGCAAATTAGGGCTTGAAATAATAGCAAGCAGTAGTGCTACATTATGCTTCGTAAATGAACTATAATTCCAGGTAATAAAGTCAGATTGTGATGAACAAGATTAGACTAGCATATCTCAAGGGTGACTACTTGGAGAAGATGCCAATACACAAAGCAAAGTTAGCAAAGTTCGTGGCAGATTTAACTATTTCCAATGATATTTAAACTGATCTCCACAGCACTAGTATGCAATAAAGATATTCTAACTATCCTTTTAATGGAAGTGCGTTCAAAAGCATATGCCAAAAATTGCTGCATGCTAGTTTCTAAACCATATCAAATTGTGATGGAATGCCTAAAAGATCTTGGGAACACAGGCAGTAAGACTCTTAAGGGAGAAAACAGCTTTGTTACAAAAGAGATTCTTGAATCCGGGGAGGTGGTGGTGGGGGAAACATAAAAAAAAGAATAGACCTGCCTGCCTTAATACAGCAGGTGTAAGTTCTACAGGATAATGACTCTGTAGGCTTTATGATTCTTACATATTCCTAGCAATAAAGATCTTTCTAGAAATCCAAGTGACTCTTGTTTTCTGACTTGGCCAGCCTCGCAGGACTTGATATATACATAAAGATATTAACATTAGAGAAAATGTAAGATTAAATTACCAAATATTTCTGTATTCTCAACAATATAATCGTTTACAACATAAGTGTAATTGAGCATTAAAAAGAGATCACACTAATTTCAAAAATGCTACCGTGTTTCCCCGAAAATAAGACAGGGGCTTATATTTTTTTGATCCCCCAAATATGGCCTCGGCCTTATTATCGGGGGGGGGGGCTTATTATTTTGGGGGTGCAGTAGGCGGTGAGCGTGGGACTGCATGTCCCATCGCCGCCGCCTCCCCTCCCTGTTCTTGGCGCCGGCCGAGCGGCTGGCCCACCGCCTCGTGGAGCAGGACTCTGCAAGGCTTCTGCCGTTGCATGCACGAACTGCATGCAACGGCACAACAAGCCTTGCAGAGTCCTGCTCCACGAGGCGGTGGCGGTGGTGTGG
>QLTV01003764.1:2441510-2451848 GCA_003457575.1 Thermophis baileyi | reverse complement strand
CTGGACTGCCTCGGCTCCTCTGGGCTCTGCCTCTGCCAGCGTTTTGAAGCGCTCCTGCCTGCGATGGGGCGGCGAGGCAGGCATCGAGGCTCCCCTTCTCTTCCTCGGAGGCAGGAGCGCGTTTGAAAACGCTGGCAGAGGCAGAGCCCAGAGGAGCCGAGCAGTCTCGTGGGGTGTGCGTGCCCTCGACTCTCACTTGCTCTCGCTCTCCCGGCCAAAAAAGTGCCCGCAGCAAAAAGAGCGCCTCCCGGCATGCCCCCCCTTTCCCCCGGAAAGTAATGGGGGGGGCCTTATTTTCGGGCGGTGGCTTATTTCAACGCATGTCCCGAAAAGCCCTGTTGGGCTTATTATCGGGACATGTCTTATTTTCGGGGAAACACGGTATCTTTTGGCCTTTTGAAAAACCAGTTAATAATTTTTGAGAACATATGTTTTAGTACAAACCGTTCAATATTTCTACGAAGATCTGAAACTTGTACATTTCCTCTGACTAAGAGAGCACAAGCAAGGTACAAATTATGTCTTGGGTCAGCTCGTAACAGCTGGTGTTCTTTGCTAAAAGCATCAGAAAACATTTGATCCAATCTAAAAAACAGAGGAATTGTTTAACAGTATTAAGAATATATGTCAAATAAGATAAATACGTATTTTGTATATATTCTGGTTGCAAGCTTTAGAAACTATACTGTAATTATGAATAGTAAGAACATATTTGTGAATTTCAAGTCCTATGGCATCTCAAAAAACAATATAATCCTCCTGAAAAGGAAAAGAAAATCAGATTTATTCGCAGATTCTGACAATACAGCAGTCTGAACAAAAGCAATACGGATTCTGGTCAAGTGAACAGAAAGCCTCATCTCTCCCGAAGAGATGTAGTTAAACTAATACAATCCTTAGATCAGAAAGGTCCTAGCTTTTAATTATATATTACCTGAAATAATGAAAATGAATTCTTCCATTTTTAGCATCCTTATTTACTCACATCAATCAAACCGATCACATCACAAAGGGTTGAGAACTAGCAATAATAGTATCAATACACAAAAGGATAACACAAAAGATAAGACAGCTGCTTATCTTCTCAGTGCAGTTAGCAAATAATATGCCAGAGGATAAAACTATAAGAATGGATGGAAATGGAAAGCATAAATGAAGATGAGCAAACAGCTGACACAAGGCTAAGCACTTAAAATATTAATTATATTTTATTTAGACTGCTGATCATTGATCCAAAGAAATTTCATTTTTTCCATATGGATGTTACAAAGCAGATTCATTTTCAAGTTAGTATACAGTTGTCATTTACATGTAAAAACAAAGCAGCCAAGAGTTGGGAGTCTTCAAAGCACATTGCTATTTTTGACGAGTTACCCTTCGAGGAACAATGTTGAATAAAAATACTCACCTTCGAGAAGGCACATTAACATCAGCCAGAGTATAAAGAGGAGTCAAGCTGGAAACTAGATAATGAAGCCGAGGAAAGGGAACCAAGTTCATGCTGATTTCATTAAGATCCATATTAAGAGATCCTTCAAATCTAGCAGAGCTGAAAATAACATATAAAAGTTGTATAAAATCAAAAAGTCCTTTGGTTGCTTGAGAAGGAGATTACAGATCTTCTCTGCCAAGTTATGTGGTGCTTTAATAGCTCTGAGTTTAACAATCAGATTAATCATAATACTTATTTCAGAAGGGTAGAAAAGGAAAAAAAAATCCTGTGACTTTGCCCTTACTACAAGACCCAGGCTGATGGAAATTCTACATAGGGATATGCTAATATTTTGCAAAGCTATACCTATGTTTATCCATTGTACAGAAATGCTGCAGAAACAAAGTTTTAAACATTCCATTCAAAGCCAAACAGGGCATCAACAAAAAGAATGAATTTTATCCTTTCAATTTAGCAAGTGTGCTCAGGGGCTTTACAACAACTTATTTTCTTTTAACCTTTTCTGCCACTCCCAGCACCTGGCCTTTTAAACTTCTCACAAAAACACCACCACCCATAATTTTTTAAGGAGGTGGCTACTTGCGAAGAAGTAAGTGACTACGACCTGCAGAAAAATGCAGAAGCTTTATTTCAACAAGATAACGTATTTTAGTATAAGAACAATTGATTTTTTTTATTAGAAGGCTTAAAAGTTCACCTGGTCAGGTTCAATAGTAAGTTAGCCACAATGTTGTTCATAGCATCAAAAGGTTTTTCTTGAAGATGTTTTATTCCACCTGCACTCGAAGTCACCAAGCTGCTTTGTTTTACAGTTGATCCTAGCTTTCCAGAGTTCGTCATCTGGTTAATTTTACTAACTATGTCAAATAAAGACTTTGGAAGATGAAAACACAACAACAATGAAAAACATTTATATTATGCAAAGTCAATAATTATTGTATAGTTCTAATTAAATCCATTGAGAAGGAAAGATATTTTCAAAGAAGTTCATCACAATGTAGGAATGCAGCCTTATTATGTTTCTAACTTGTTTCAAATACATTTAAACCTCAAAAGACAAAATAAGCAAAACTACAATGGACTGGATTTTATAATAGAATGACAGATTTAGTTAATCTTAGAGTAGCTCCATGAAATGGGTAGAGCTTATAATAGTCTAAACAGTGCTTTCAATTAAGGAGTTGGATTAGGAAGAGGAAAAATCCAAGACCAGGTGCATGCTCCATCATGGATATTCAATATGTGATTGTGGATTGTCAATATCACTCAGCCCAATTCACAATGGAAATGTGAACAGGAAAATGCAATTTACACTGCCTTGGGCTCCTACAGATTGGACATACACATAAACAATAATGTTGTTATTAAAAATAATTATAAAATATTTTTTAATTAAAAAGTTGCAAGATGCTTCACAAATTTAATATTCAAACACATGCTAAGTGAAAGCAGACAACCAAGCAAAACATTCAATCCAGGGGTGGGATTCTACCGGTTCGGGCCGGTTCGGGCGAACCGGATGCTCCGACGATCAGCTGGGAGTGAACTGGTTCGCTCTGACGATCAGGTGGGCAGTCGCCACTACTGGTTCGCCCGAACCAGATAGAACCGGCTGAATACCACCTCTGCTTCTAATGTAAATTCTCAGGCCCTGACAAATGCTTACCTCATTTTCAATTGGTAATACACAGTCAGCATGTTCACTGAGTTCCTTCATAGCCAATACACTGTTATATGGAGATGTGATGACATCATCCTCACGTGATGGATAAACTGAAGTCACAAATCTATATACTTCTGGAAATTCATCTTCAAGCACTGTTAGTAAAAATGTACCAAGACCAGATCCTGTTCCTAGAAGAAATAAGGAAATAACTACAATGACAAATGACCTGTCTTACAAATTATAAGAATTTTTTAAAAATTCAAAATCAATGTTTATACAATTTATCTCAGGCAACATCTATTGGAAAACCTATGAGAAAATGTCTTAGACAATGGCATTATGAAATGCAAGAACTCTCATATATATCAAATAACTCAAAAGTAAGCTAACAGCAACATGATTTTTGTAAAGTAGATAAACATAAAGAAAAATGTAATTAAAAAAAATTCCACTGAGATTCACTAATAACTTTAATGAATATATCTTTTGAGGCAAATTGCAAGATATCTCCTTTATTTTAAACATCTCTGTTTTCAATGTAGTAAACTTTTTAATTACTGCATTCAGTTTTTATAGAATTTTTGTAAACAGCGATTGGGCATACTTTGCCCAATGCAATAGCACTTCCAGTAACATGACCAGCAAGGTGGAAATGGAAAGAACCTGAAAAAATGTTGCCTCACAGCAAACAGAAAAATAACTGCGATGCTGGATTCAGCTCTCAGAAGTCAGAAATTTCTTTCCAATTTCAACCAAATGGAAATTTCTTATTGGATGTAACAGTATATACCAAGTTTTCCTACATGTCACCTGACATGGCTTTATCTCTGGGACTAAAACAATACTTACCCCCTCCCATTGAATGAATAACAAAGAAGCATTGCAGACAGTCACAGTGCTCTGCAGTTTTCCTCAATTTTTCAACAATATGCTCTCGGTACTGACATCCATACACATTGTGACCCACAGCCCTGAAAATAGGAGATTTTTAATACGCTACCCTTCTATTTTAGTGCTAATATTAACATGCCATCTTTTGAGCTCATATGCATTAGTGTCAAATTTAAGCACAGGCCACATGATAAATGGAAGCAGGCCTCTTAGCCCCTTCCTCCTCTTTTGGTCCCACTGGTTTGCTTTTCCCATTCCACAGCTAGCAAAGGCAAAAGCTGGTTGACCTAGACAGAAAGGGCAAAGTCTTTTGTCTGTTTAAGGACATTCTTTGCCACCATGAAGACAAAAAAATAAAAATAAACAACAAAAATAAACAAGAATTAAACCGATACCAATAAACCACTCTTAAATTCACACTCTTCTAGTCTTCACAGGCAACTTAAAAATGATTGTGGCCATAAGTCAAGAACTACCTGTATATACCTTCTATATAATTTGAAATCTGTCTTAAGAGCATTTGTATGAAGTTGGGATTGGGGGTGGGTGGAGGGGTTAAAGGTCTAAATCTTCTCTTTGGTTAGCTGCTCCAATTTGTTCTTAGATGACTGAATGAAATGAAGCAGCAGCAGTTAGGAACAGATGAGCATGTGCCTGATAGGAGAATTTGGACCAGCTGGATTCCTCCTCCCCACAAAACCAGCTATTACCAACTGTCCTAAGAGAGTTATTTGAAAAGGCAAGCAAACAGACTGCTCTTGTGTCATCTGGACTGTTTCCTCTCCTCAAGGGCTATTTACAATCAACTCGCCTATTGGAATAGCCATCATATAAAGGTTCATATTCCGAAAATCGGGATACAAAGTATACAATGAATAGATCAATACAATTATATGCAAAAAAAAAAGAAAAAGAAAAAAAGAAAAGAAAAAAGAAATATTTATTTATGGAAGCATGAAAACAGGATATGAGATATTTGGCAAAACAATTATAATTTTGAATAGAATTATATTCATCTTAATATCCTTTCAGGGATTGCAGTAAGTGCAAAAGATAGAAAATTTCTATTGCATTTGAAGTTTTTCAAAGAGAATCTGGTTGAAGATTTTTATGAAACTGAATTTATTCTTACCAATTGTTCCCTGAGCCAGAAACATCTGTGATCAGCTGTTTGCTATCAAACACCTCTCTTAATGGCCCCTGAAGAATTTCATTCACTACACCCTCTTCCATGTCAATCAGTAGAGCCTTAGGGAGCAGAATAAAAATAATTTACTCAGCATATCTTTAAAAACAGGACATAAAAATAAAGTAGGTATCTGCTTTATTTAATTTTCACATATTTTAATTTTCAAAAAGCTGACTCCAGAAAAATGTACCCTAAATTTTCATATAAAATGAAAATTTAATTTCAATTATCATAATTAAAAAGGATTAAATGTACTCCAGGATTAAATGTACACAAACATTACATACAAACAAGTAAATGTAACATTTATACTAAGATATACTTTTACTAAACTAATACTTGCTATTATGTGTTAGTTAACTGGATTTATCAACATGATCTTGTTGAAACAAACATATTTTCTAAGCTCCAGCATGATTTTTTTTGAAGTAACTCTGATTAAACCTTGTAGTTTTAATAATGATATTCAAGCCAAGAATACTTCTACAGCAAGATTGCTCAGGAAAAATAATGACTCTTGATAGTATATATCCGTGATGGCGAACCTATGGCATGTGTGCCACAGGTGGCACGCAGAGCCATATCTGAGGGCACGCGAGGTGTTGCCCTATGTCAGCTCCAGCGCGCATGTGCACGCTGGCCAGCTGATTTTCAGCCTTCCAGAGGGTGGGGGGAGGCCGTTTTCGCCCTCTCCAGGCTTCAGGAAAGCCTCCGGAGCCTGTGGATGGCAAAAAACGGGCCCAACAAGTTCGGAACTTCCGGTAGGCCCATTGGGCCCGTTTTCGCACTCCGGAGGCTTCAGGGAAGCCTCCTGAAGCCTGGGAAGGGTTAAAAACGGCCTAACCGGGGGCGCATGCGTGCGGGGGGGGCAGCGCAGGGGGTTGTGCGGGAGGAGGGCATTGCTTGCATTATGGGTGTGGGCACGCACGCGCTATCGCACGCACGCGCGCCCTTTTGGCACCCGAGCAAAAAAAGGTTCGCCATCACTGATATATATCAACCCTTTCTGACAACTGAATATAAAAAGGGAAAAGTTATCCAACAACCATAAAGACATTTTTTCATTAAGAGAAGCATCTGTGCAGGCAGATTTTTCTGTGTAATCTATCTGCAAAAGTGTTATTTTCATTTTTAAAATTTCTTATTCAGATTATACTCACAATAAATTTATTAAACAAAATTTTAATTTTGTTATGGATATAGCAATAAAGTAAATTATATATATATATTATAGGATTAGCAATAAAGTAAATTATATATACATACATACATACATACATATAATTTACTTTATTGCTAATCCTATACTGTGTGTATGTATGTACTGAAGTGTGAGAAATAAATTATATCTGAGATGATGTAACAGTGTTATAACGTGCACAGTAAAGTTCCTTCTAATAGTTCACTTTGCATTCCCTCTCCTATCTATTTGAAAATGGGGGCAAAATATGAGCAGATATTATAGAGCTTTAAAAAACATAAAGCTGAATGGCACAAAGACCTCACTTGTTTAACTAATCACATAAATATTATTTCAATAGTTACAAGGTAAGTATGTTTGAAAATAAAACTTTCCAAATTAGGAACATTTTACAGTATAGTCTACAAAGCAAAAGAAAGGGTTAAATTAAATATTTTCTCCTCTTACACGTGCTTTTAAGGAACAGATTTTTCCTCTGGAAATGTCAGAACTGTCACCATCTGTTCTAGAAAAATCAGAAGTCAGTTATAATCATGGATAAAGATCAACCTGCCTTTGCAGGTGACATCACTCTCATTTTATAAAAGAAAAACATTGACACATAAAAACAGAAAAATACTTTTCCTAATGCGAAATAAAGAAACAAGAGAAATATAAATATTAAAAAAAAAGATGCCTGGCATATGTAACACTTTTTGCAGGATCTCAAATAGATAACATTGGAAGTCTATAATATTATCAGTATTATCTTCCTACTTATCATGAAGCAAGCCAAATAAGAGGGTTTTTTTTCAGTGCAACTTGATAAAGTGATGGAGTTGTAGCAGGTCAATATATTAGCAAATCAGAAAGATACAACTATACCATGCAGGCAATGGAGCTCTGGCTTGGAAATAGCTTTTTGTTCAAGCTATGGAGGATAGCAAGTAAAATTAGAGCTACAAAAAACTGGATGAACAGTTAATATCCTCTATCCACCCACCACCTTTGCTGCCAACTTATGACCTAATAGCTCAGAGATAAAAAAAACAGAACTATGATATTATTCTAAAACAATGAATACCAAGAATTATGGCCCAGTCAAAATAAGTTAAGTCATGACAGTGGTGTAACATTTAATTAAATTTCTACACCGCAGATCTCATCTAAGTGACAGTTTACAAATAAATCCAGCGGTAAAGAGATACAACTTCAATTCTATACTCACTTAATTAAACCCCATTGAATTGCTCACATACAGAATTATAACAAAGCAGATTACTTATACAGCATCAATGACATACAGTGAACGATACCATTAATGCCAGAACTTTATCTTTCCTAAGATAGAAGAAAATGCTAACTTTCAGCAACGCAAAGTCTGATACAAAAGAATCTCTCAACATATACAGAGCAGTTTTAAAAACAAGTGTCTCAATTAACATATTACTGTACTTCCCAAAGAAACTTACCTAGTGTTTACATTTCTAAAGAAACTGCTTAATGCTTCATCATAAAGTCCTTTCTAAAATAATAAAAAATACTTTAAGTAAAAACTAAACTTGGAACTTGCGCTATAAATTCTAGCACAAACATTTAAAAATAACTTTTCGAGATTATACTCCTTATTGTATTTCAAAAACCATTGGTGTGATTCAAAGAATACATGATGCGTTTATCTTGTTTTCTTGTACAGATATATTCCTAAATTATTTCAACTACTATTCTGCAAGATGGCTTTGGATTTTTTACAGGTAAGTTTGTAAGCAGGCTCAAGACATACTGAACACTAGTCTCTCAAAATCTTACAGTAAAATTCATGTTAATAACTGTGTGAAGTAATAAAAAAGGACAAATTACCAGTACTATTCAGAAACAAATAACATAACTGGATTATAATACTGTTGATTAAAACAATGAATAATAATGAGTTTGGTAGTACCTTTTCAAACTGAAAAAAGTTAAAAGCATAAACTTTTTTGAATTACAGCTCACTTCATCCTTATTCTATGATGGCAAGGCTTGCTATAGATTTTAACATTTTTTTCCTGATTTTAGATCTAGTTCATACAGAGTGCTTGGGAGTATAGCCTATCCTTTAATGTATGTAAGTTCAACCTCCCCTCCTCCCACTGACCTTCAAATCAGATATAATGGAACCTGATTATACTCCTTTTTCCCACTTATGGTTTCTTCAGCTTTTCACTGCAGGTAACAAAAAAGCATCCCTAAGGAAATTGTAATATGTATATCTTGCTTTTGGTGAATAGCATGGGACAAAGAAGTGTATATTTTGAACTTTGGTCTTGGAGAAGACTCCTGAGAATGGGTCTATGACAACTTGCCGCAGCCAACTTGTCACAGCTAACTCACCATGGCCAACTCACCACGGGACAAGAGTTACAAATATTGAAGAAATAGTGGAATTGAATCACTAAAGAAAGGATGCCAAAGAGGGACAAAATAAAATGTGAATGACAAAAATTAAAATATTTTAAATAATGAAATTGAATTGTTGAGTTGTCCTGCGGCAAGTTGGCCGCTGTGAGTTGGCTGCGGCCAGTTGTCCCATTCTGCCTGAGAATATTCTGTGATCACACAATAAAACAAGTGATGGATCACTGAACAAATCAGCCCAGAGTTCTTATTTGAGGCACACATAATCAAGTTCAAATTATGCCTACTCCCGATGCGAAGAGCTCACTCTCTAGAAAAGGATGAGAAAGGAGGGCAGAAAGAGAAGAGGGCGACCAGCAGTGAGGTGGAGGGACTCCGTTTACAGAGGCAATGAGTGCACCATTGGAAGACCTGAAGGATCAGGTTAGAGACAGATAATCATGGCGAACATCTGGTTGATTGAAGCTGAAACTACTTGATGGTACAGAATTCATCAATAACCTAGGCGTATCCGCGCAAAGCCACGTGAAGGAAGGAATAAAATAAAATAAAAATAAATAAAAAGGGGTCGATGGATTTTACTGGAATCTCACTCCACCTGACGGTTTGCCGGGGAGCTCCAGAGCATCATTGGAATCGTAGCCATGGCAACAGAACGCCGGGAGGGAAGGTAACCACAGTAACCACTCGCCGGGAACGGCGGGAACAGAAGGGCTGCAGCGCCTCACCGTGGAGGCATAAATGACGGCGATGGCGGAAACCACCTCGCCGCAAAGGAGGGGAATCTTCGTTGCCGCGTTCCGACTCGGTATTCTGTTTGCTGTGGTCTTATGCGGATGGACCACAATGGCAAAACAATGAAGTAAAGACCCCCCCCTTTAAAAAAAAAACAATGAGAAGGGAAACGGGTGAACAAGGAACCTTTGAACAGCATAACTACGCATGCGTTCATACTAGTGGCACGCCGCGGTTTTTCTTTTTAAAGAGGCGGGGCTTGTTACCTTGTTAACAGTCGCGTGTTCCCGTAACGCCAGATCCCAGAAGCGGCAGCCTATTTGGTTTCCGCATTGACCCACTGTATTGGGAGAGGAAAAAGAAAAAAATAATGGAGGGAGGCAGCCGTCATGGAGCAATAGGAAGGAAAAAAGCAAAGGAAAATAGAGTAAGAGGGACTGGGAATGACGTGCACGCTCACCCTGGACTACTACGGACTGGGTCATAACTGCTGCTCGCGCCGGTCTCGTCTCTCACGCAGGTCGCGCCTGAAAGATACTCCTCTCCCCACCTCCCTCCCCCCGCCGCTCCGTTTGGAAGCGGCTTCAGACCAGGAACGCGGACCCCCCCCCGCCGCCGCCGCCGCCGCCGCCGCCGCCTTGCTGATTGGACGCGGAGGAGGAGGAGGAGGAGGCGGCGGCGTCCTGGGCGAGGTCGGGGCGGCGCTGGCGCTCCTTGAGCAGCTCCGTGCACTTGTCCACGATGTGCCACATCTGCAGGACGCTGCCCACCGTCAGGAAGTTGACCAGGTCGTCGCGGGCCATGCGCAGCCGCCCCGTGTAGGCCGA
>QLTV01003764.1:2413972-2426082 GCA_003457575.1 Thermophis baileyi | reverse complement strand
GCGGCATGTCCACGCGGCGCCCCCACGCGGCACGCCCATGCGGTGCGCCCACCCGGCGCACCCACACAGCGCGCCCACGTAGCACGGGAGGGAGCGAACCGGCAGTGAGGTAAGTTGGAACCCACCCTTGGCTTGTAGCATTCTATGGTCATAAGATCATCATTTTCAACCTTTGCAGATGATGTCTGAGAAAGTCAATAGGGAAAGCTGGATTTGCTTAACGGCTGCATTGTTCACTTAACAAATGCAACGATTCATTTAACAACTGGCAAAAAGCTTGTAAAATTGGGTGTAACTCACTTAACAACTGCCTTACTTAACAATGGAAATTCTGGTCCCAAATGTGATTGCAAGTTAGTGACTCTCTGTATTAGAGCAGAATAAAAAAAATATATGATGAAGGAAGCTCAGGATAGACATCAGGAAGAACTTCCTGACTGTACAAATTGTCACCCAGTGGCTGCCATATGTATGGCAGTGAGTTCTCTACTGGGCTTCAAACAGGTTGGATGTTCACCTGTCAAGTGATTGTTGGAGTAGATGATCTCTATGCCTCCTTCCAACTATGATTTTGTTAGCTGTCTCACAAATACACGCACAAAAAGATAAATTTATTATAGAAAAATGTATTTACCTGGATATTTTTAGCAGCTTTTCCTGGTGCCACACCCCCTATGTAGAAAGGAGTAGTAACTGGCCATGTATTATCAGAATAAGGAAGACTCTCTTCTAGTACTCTGAGGCCATCAATAATCAAACGACCAATATTCTTCTCTCGAACAAACATTACCTTTTTAAAAACAACCACAACATGTTTATGTTAAAGATAATGGAAAATATGTCGTCGTAATTTGCTCAGAGAATATTGTGATAGCTAGTCTTCTATCCTGCTTACTTTTTCAATCTATTTAAATAGAAAAGGCTGTTGAGATTTTTCTAATATTTCTATTGTTTTTTTAATTTAGTGTAAAAAGTAAAAAATTGCCACTTAATAAAATAATAAAATAGTAAGCTGATTCTCGCAGTGCAGTGTGTAAGAGACTGATTTCTGAACAGATAAGTAGCATACACACACACACACACACACACACACACACACACACACACTATATAAAGCATACACACACACACACACACCCACACACACACACACACCCACACACACAAACAGAGGTTTACATTGTTACTGGATTAAATTTTCATTGTGAGTTGTCCCTCTCTAGTTTTTGCTGGTGTGTATTCCTTATTTTTATTTTTATTGTTGCAATACTACTGGTGTAGTTTTCAATATTTTTAAAAGATAAGATACGACAAAAATTAAAATATATTTTCCAGAAGTTTATAATAGGATTTGGATAAAGTTAATTAATTTTTTCCATAAAATTTTGATATAGAAATTGCATATGGAAGATGATATGTTTTATTCCTGATCTTTGGAAGGTGCAACATTTTATTGCATTAAAACACTAATTAACTGCCAATTTATAAATATGCTTATTTGGGGGTAAAGAGCACTTTTTGAAAGCTTATAAAGATTCTATCTGGATCTTTCACTTTCAACTTACATTATGCCACTGGCCATCATTGTACTTCTCTTGGGTTCGAATTCTTAATTTCTGGTGATCTCTATTGAACATATAAATAAGTCGTCCATGGGCAATGAAGAGGGCCATGAAATGTTCCTCTGCTTGGTCAGCAATATAGAAAATCATTCCATGGGATGAATGAGTCTTTAGACTAATGGAGAACTGAGATCTGGTAAACAAAAATGGCATTTTTCTATGAAAGAGATTGATTTCCATTCACAAGCTGAAAAAGAAATGAAATGCTGCCTCCGGAGAACAGTTTGTAATGTCAAAAATAAGTAGAGTTTTTATTTGTGATAACTGATATACCCAGTTACAGGTAATTCTGTAGGGCCTGGTTACTTGAGGGACCAGGTATCTTTCACAGTTTATGCTCATCTGGTACATGCTGACAAAGTCGGCATGCTCCGGGTCCCTTTGATTACATAATGCCCTCTGTCAGGACCCAAGCACTGTTGCAACACCAGTCGTCTAGAATGACAACCTTCAGAAAGTAGTGTGGCTCCCATTATGATGGCATGCCAGAAAGCCTTGAATATCTGAATATCTGGCTTTGCAGTAGGGTGGATGTGGTTTCCTTGTTAGATACATTCTTGTATATATATACAAACAATATATATCCAAACATTATATATCTATATATCTACTTCTCCAAACATATATACAGTATATATATGTTATGTTCAGAGGTGGGTTCCTGCCGGTTCGGACCGGCTCTATAGAACTGGTAGCGGGAATTTCCCCCCGCTCGCCGAACTGGCAGCGATGGCCGCCTGGACACCCCCCTGAACCGGCTCTCTCGGCGGTGCCATAGGTGCCGCCATCTTGTTTTTTGCTTCTGCACATGCGCAGAAGCTGGGTTTTTAGCACTGTGCATGCATGCGTGCCCACGCGGTGCGCAAGGTGTGCGCACCCATGTGGCACATGAGGAAGTGAACTGGCAGTGAGGTAAGCCAGAACCCACCCCTGGTTATGTTGTATTTTGTATTGATTACATGTGAGCTATCCAGAATTATTTTGGAATCAGGCAACAGAGCTAATAAATTAATTTAATAATTTGCAACTATATGAATAGTTATTTAATATTTTATAGGTATATTACAATACGATTACTATACCTTTCATAGAAATCCTCTGGTAAATAATCAAACTCTTGCCGACTATTTGCTGTCCCACCAAAGAGATACGCCTGTTCAGTTGCTTTCGGATTATTGGAGAAATGGCAGTGTGGGTCCCTCTGATTTCTCAGTTCCTGTTCTCCTTTATTTATGACAGATGAGAAAGGGGATGTTCCTTTTTTACTTTTTTCAGCCTTCAAACAAAACAAATAAATGTAATCAACAAACTGCTGCTGGACAGGCACAGTTTTCATTCTGCATACATTCTTATATGTTCTTTTTCAGTAAACGTGGCCCAGGTCTTATCTCCACTGCGTCATGCTATTTGGATGAATTAGCTGTGACTAATATCAAAACTGCATAGGCAGGTGCTAAAACAGAGCAAAAGTACAATTTAAGAACTCCTCAAGCAGGTCACATTTAATCTTTGATAGTGAAGTTCTTTCAATTACCACCATCTTTATTTTGTTTGCTCCAACCCGGTGAAATGTTGGAAAAAGTTCCACAAAGAGGCTCAGAACTTTGTCTCTCCATTGGCAGGATAACCTGCTGATAAGCCCCCCCTCCCCAACTGAAAAGAATAGGGCTAAACGTGGCGTGGTGGTAGAAGCTGGCAAAAAAAAAAAAAAAGACCAAGTTTGAAAATGGGCTGAATTTGAAGAAAAGCCCTCTAGAAAATTAATCCCCACGGCATCCTTGGGGGAGAGGCAGTTGGGCATTGGCTTTGAATGCTGCCAACTGCTCCAGTCTTTGCTTCCTTGTCAGGTCATGCAACTCAGAGCAGAGCATAAGCTGCTGATCCTGGGCTTCCCAACGTATACATAAATAGAAATTCACTGACAAGCAACACAAAGGGAAAACAGTAAGTAAAATGGAGTCCACTACTTCCCCAAGTACCTAGGCTTAACTACTTAATACATTCATTTAAAATGATATTTATATACTTTTTAAATACTTGTTCATAGATAAAAGCAGGATTGTAAATAGCATTAATAATGACATAAAGAATATGGGAAATGTATTAAATCAAAGCAATGTGTTAGTATGACTGTAGTTTCCTGCAGTTCTTTTTCTTTTTTCATACTGTACCATTTGTTAAAAATTACAACTTTTGAACAAGATAAATTTACATTGAAGTGTATTTCAATTAAAAAAAGTTTAGAATCTGTACAGCTGGCCCAAAGAAGTCTGCTATCGGTTAGCGTCAGTTCCTATCTAGAAAGCTGTAAGCCCGATGTGGACACTCACTCACCCTTTTGCTGTGGCTTTCCTTGGCTTTGGAGGAATTTTTTCTTTTTTTATGAAAAAGGGCAACTGGAGGAGATTCCACGGGACATCCATAAAGAGATGCATGAACTTTCTCAGGGTAGCGTTGGAAGTCTTCCACCTCAATATCTCGATCTAATCTATTTAAAAGAAGGTTATTATTAAACCAATTTTGACTTCGCATATACATTGAGACCGATTTTCTACTGTCATCAAAGATGTTACTTGTGCTGTCAACTGAGTGGATCTTTACACTTTTGCAGTATCTATCATTGATATGCGTGTATTAGCTCATAGGCAATGCTAGCTGTCAGAGAGGTCCCAGATTCTGTTCTGTTGTAACTAAAGTGCCTTTTTATAGAACTGATCATCAGTTAGAGCTGGTCATCAGTTGAAACTATGATATTCAATGAAACATCCAGGTGTTGCAAGGAGAAATAGGCTATTGTCCTCCTACATAATATTGTATTTTCAGTTGACCACTGTATGACACAGCATTTTGGATAAATAGGTTTCGGTGTGATCCAACTGGGGTTTTCTCATGTTTTTATAAATTTTGCTTATTTGAAATGTAAGTTGAAGTGATGATAGCTAATTTGACTTCAACTTAGCATTTTTGCTTAAAATTAATCTCATATTTCATAATGAATTAAATCTGCTGTGGTTTTCATGATGACTAATTTTTAGTGACAAGAAACATATACCGTATTTTTCGGAGTATAAGACGCACCTTAGTTTTTGGGGAGGAAAATAGGGGGGGAAAAATTCTGCCTACCAGGTATTCATCTGGCTAGTCCTTAGCCTGGTCAGCTTCAGCACATTCGTTCGCTCACTGGTTTTGAGGTTGGGGATGGTTGGGGCTATGCTTCTAAAGCACAGCTGATTGTCGGAGGGAGCAGCAATTAGAAAAGCAGGCAAAGCACGGAAGATCACTTAGCTCAAGTTTGGGCTGAAAAACAGCTTCAAAAGCACAGCTGATCCTCGGAGGGAGCTCTAGTGACTAAAACAGGCAAAGCACGGAAGGGGTAAGAGAAGGCAGCAGCTGTTCCGGGTAGCTATTTTGGGCACCGCGCGAGCGTTTGGAGGCTGAAAATGCAACACACGGAGCCCAAAAACACAAGCCATTGTCAGTGGCAATCTCTGCAGCCAGGAAGAGGATGCGCGGAGGCCGAAGGGTAGGAGCCGGTGAGTGGGCGGGGCTACATTCGGAGTATAAGACGCACCCAAATTTTCAGCCTCTTTTAGGAGGGAAAAAAGTGCGTCTTATACTCCGAAAAATACGGGTATTTTGCATAAGCCTTGGAGCAAAGCTGGAAAATTGCAGCTAGATAAATAGATAGTTGGGACAGCCAGCATCAACGTAATTTGTTTCATATTCTCAGTTGTCCAAAGTGCAACATAAAAGCTGCTTAACACTGATAAAGCCTAATTCCATTCAACACAAATCAGAAACACAACCAATTATTTTTAATAGGTTTACTTCTAGGTAAAGTTATTTTCTTCTATATCTTAAAACTAAATGTATATTAGAATGAATCTATCTATCTATCTATCTATCTATCTATCTATCTATCTATCTATCTATCTATCTATCTATCATCTGTTTCTCTTCTCCTCTACCATGATTTTTTATAAAACTCTCTTAATGAAGGATTTAGGAGAATTCCAAAACCTGCTCATTGTTATATGACCTTTGGGGCGCTTCTAATAAAGGTATTACCCCATAGTGAGTTCATTTGTTTTTCCTCTAATGTAGATTCCTTTCCTTTAAAAGAAAAACCAATAATCACTTACAATACAGCAAAATATTAATTTTAAAAAGGAAGTTAACCCCCCCCAGGCAGCAATATCGTGGCTCAAGAAAAAGACCCCCCAAAAGCCGAAATGCTCTCACCTTGTGAAATAGGCATTGCTTATGCAGCCAGTAAAGTTTGCTAATTGTGTACTGAGGGGTGAGCCCCCAAAGTAGAATTTCTTGGTGCTTACAGGCTTTCTCTCAGCTGCATCCTTTGCTGGATTATTTTTGCTTTGTCTTTTTTCATCTACCAAAAGTTCAAGCCTGCAGAGAACATAGATAACATGAGGAAATCTTTAAAGGAACTTGGTTGACAAGTGAGAAAATGTCTCATTGCTAGCACTTATTTCTTGAACGTTGAATTTGATGAATGGCTCACTAGGTGGCAGCCTCCACATAGGAGAGTGTTCTGAAAGCTGCGGTTCCCTAATCTATTTCTCAGCTTTGACCTGCTTCTGGTAATATATAATTTAGGCTTAATAGGCTTTAGCCAAGATGCCTTAGAAACATTTTTGAAAAAGAGGTGGAGGAATTGAAAATTGATAACTTTAATTTTCCAGAGATGTAGGACGGGTGCATGAAGGAAACCTCTGCCTTGTCCCCATTTGTTCCCCTTTAGTTTAAATACTGATTTTTGCCCATGGTTGCTGAGCCACATAAATGCTATGTGTCTCATGGCAGGGTTGCCACAGACATTTAGTTTGGGTCTAATGATACTGGCAGCCTTTAGTCCTATACTTGTACACCAGTAGTGCTTATTGAATGCTAAAGAAAAGATAATACTATTGTATGAAGATCAAGTGTCCGACTAGTTTTGGTAAAGATTGAACACAAAAGTTCTTCCCCCCTAATTTTCTTAACAAAGACCTTACTCTGATTATAAGGTTGCACTTGATATTGCAACAAATGCAGACTAATGATATCTATGTGTGTTAGAAGAAACATATTTTACAACTTTACTTTTCAGGTGAGATAGTTGTCATGACAAAATGGGCCTTTCCATCATTAAAGGACTTGTCTGCTGTCTGAACTTTGACTCCTTTTGCATTTAATACCACATTTCCTTTTTCCATGGAAATAGACAACACTTCTGACTGAAATGAAGAAAACAACATGTTCTTATTGCTGGGAATAAATCCATGGCAACACGCTAATCAATTAAATAAGTCTTATAAGTCTATTTATTTATTTGTCTAATTTACATATCTGCCCATTTCACCAAACAAACAACTCTGGGCAGTGTACAACAAAGCTAAACAATCAATAAATACCTAAAACCTTGATTAATTTAATTAATTAACCAATTACCTTGATTAATCATTAAAAACATGAAAGCCATTAAAAGGACTATAAAAACATCAAGAACAAAAAAAGTTGCAGATGAAGGGATGTTAATAATAATGGGGCCAACTCACTAGTTCATCCATTCCCTAGGAGCCCCAGGCCTACTGGCATAACCAGGTTTTAAGAGATCTTTGGAAGCTCAGAAGAGATGAGGCTGACCTCACCTCAAGGGGGAGAAGATTCCACAGCATGGGTGCCACAGCAGAAAAGGCCTACTGCCTAGGGATCACCAGATGTAGCTCCCTAACCACCAGAACTTGTACTGCTTTCTTTGCTAGATCTGCTGGGATGGGCAGATGAAATTGGGAGAGGTGGTCCCTCAGGTAACCTCAGGCTATGCCATAAAAGGATATATATTTTTTACATTTACATTAAATTAATTGAAGGCTTGATCATCTAATTGTCCTAAACACTGTACAAAATATCATATTATACAATATATGAATACAAATGTATGTGCATGTGCATATGTGTGTGAATCCACACACACACATTATTATAGTTATAATCATTATCATCCCAAATTAAATCTAGATCAACATTGCATGCTGGAGAAGCTCAACTATGTTGTTACTACCGCAAGAGACTACGTAGACTTGAAGGTACATAATCTATTGCCAGTTTCACTATATCCTCAGTAAGGAGGCTTTAATTCTTTGTCCCCAACCCAGTGAAAGTTTTAGCTATGGATAGGTCTTATGAAATCTAGTCAACACATTAATTACAATTTATCTCAGGGACGTCTTTGTTAAATTTATTGGATTGGCGTTTATGGGATTTAATTTACATTATCCTTCAATATATCTTTTGCACTTAAAATTTCTTTAAGAGCAGCTTTTTTCTTTAAGAAGGAAACAGGACTTTTGTCTTGGCCATATTTATTTTAAAGAAATACATTTAAAATACATGGAAAATAACCCCAGACTTACATCTTCAGTGCAATAAAACAACAGTCCATTAGGTTGTAAAGTTCGGAAATTAAAGCCGCCTTCAAACGCATGAAAAGGAGAGATTTTCTGGCTGGATGCGATATAGCTTTCACCATTAAAATATGCTTTGCGGGACACCTGTTCATCAAGTAAACAAAGCGAACATATAGGGAGAGTAGAGAGCAAAAGGTGAAAATAACAATAGCAGGAAGAATCCAAGGGGTCAACTATCACATTCCAAAATGCCCAGTGATTCCGATGTTGATGTGTGATCATCACAGAGCAGTGTGTGTGAACTCTTTATCACACTGTAACAGAGATACTCTTGACAACCTCTTCCAGAGTTCACCAAACACTGCCGCTCTATAATTATTTCCTTTCAGTGGGACTCGCACATCAATGCTGTTGGAAAGAAATTAGCTTCTACAATAATGGCTTTGGAAATTGTGCCTCAACGTGTCCCATTGAATGAGGTTCAGATAATACCCTTGGAATCTCATGGTACACAGATTTTGAGGATATGCACCTTATGTTTCTTTTCTCCTTCCATAGAAATTAATAACTCAATTGGAAAACCAAGCAGCTTCACCTTAAATCCATTTCCAATTTCATGGCACACAAAGTTAGGTAGAAGAATACTGTCTAGCTGACTTCTTGCTAAATGAATTGTATTAGCCCTCTGAAAAATGGAGTGGCTTATGATGACCACTCTATGATGAATAATAGTATTATTACTATTGCTGTTGGTGCCATAACTGGGAGTACTACCGGTATTATTAGAAATATTAATATTTATCTAGCCTACTGTCAATGTCACCTATAGGAATTTCAAAAGGAAAAGTCTTGGTAGGTTAGATAGTTGAGATATGTGTAGCTCAGTGCTATCAAGATATCTATATCTGAATCTAGGTCAACTATTCTTAAATAGTTTGCAAAAGTTACTTCTATTGACAACAGTGAGAATTTGACTGTAGAACTTAGGAAACTTTATACCACTCCTACCAGAGGTGGGTTCCTCCTGGTTCGGACCGGTTTGCTCGAACCGGTAGTGACCCGCTGGTGACATCACGGATCTGGTTCGGTCGGTGGCGGTTCGTGGGCCTCGCCATCTTTTTTGGGGATTTTTTTTTTTGAAAAAAATTTTTTTTGGGGGAATTTTTTTTTAAATTTTTTTCTTCTGCACATGTGCAGAAGCCAAGTTTCTGGCACTGCGCATGCGTCACCATCTTGTTTTTGGCTTGTTTTTGGCTTTTTAAAAATTTTTCGGCACTATGCATGCGCGCACACCCACGCGGCGCGGCCATGCGGTGCGGGAGGAAGCGAACCGGCAGCGAGGTAAGTTAGAACCCACCCCTGACTCCTACGTACTATGATTTTGAAATAAAACAAAACAAAAAAATAGCTTGCATTCATTTGATGTTCACTTTAAAAAAAATGCTTTGTGGGCCTTTTGCTCTTATAAGGTGGGAATGTCAAATTTTCATTTTGTCATCCTGTTATAGTTAATTGTTAGAGACCGTACTTGAAGTACAGTATGCAATTGAAAATAAGCTAGCTTAAAATCTGATCTGTGGAGTGAAAGAAGACAAGACATAAATATTTATTAAAGTGTCAAAACATCTGACTGTATAAAATCTATCACACTGGTTTTCTTTCAGAGATGTATTCTACATTCAATAACAGATACCACTTCCCATTATTTTACTCAAAAGGAATAATATTGTATTAAGAGAGAAAATTGCTTTAAGAAATGTTACCTTTTTATTCCCTGATAATACAAATTGGTGAAAGAAAACAAACTTATTCAAAAAAGAACACAAAAAAGATCACAAAATAAGATTATATATATTTAAAAACAACAGAAAACCAACCCAGAAAATAGAGGAGTTTAAAAGTACAATTCCACACTTACAAGTGATTCTTCAGGACAGCCATAACCAATGCCCAGTGTACCTGGCTCTTCCAACAAGTTGAAGTCCTTCTTTTGGAACTGGAAACCTTTCATACAGCCCCTAAAGGGTGTACTGATAGCCAGGTGTGAGCTGACACCACTGTGAAGGCAAGTGAGATGTTTGTTGAGCGTCAAGGCGGGTTATGGCTAGTGGATTCTAAATACAGAATGCCAATGCAAAATAAAACAGTAGACTGCACTGTTAAATGGGAAAGAAACGACATCTGAGGAGGTTCTCTCTTCCTCTAGAATCTAGAGGGTTATTTATCACTTTAGGGTTATTTGTATTTCTCAGGCTGAATCTAGAGTCTAGATTCATCCTGAGAAATACAAATAAACCTAAAGTGATTCATTGGAGGAGGTTTCCAATTGCTTAAGGCAGAAGGATAACCCTCCACCATAAAGCAGTTAAGTGAAGTAATAGTGTTTCCACATGTTATTACTGTGAATGGGCAGTGGCAGACCACTGAATAAAGGGCACAGTACCCCTGCTTCACAGCCATATTCTGATGATGCAGTGAATGGCAGAGGACAACCTTATCTATTGTTGGTGGGAAGCTTCACTCTCTGGCAGTTTATAGCATTTTACATCAAGATCATGTCTTGCAAAGTGTCCAGACTTTGTGCAGAACCCTGTCATGATGCACATGGAAATCATGGCTCCGCCTGTTATAAAGATGCATTGCCTTGTTCCAGAGGAACTGTAGTTGGGCATTTTCATATAATGCAAACAAAGCTTGCAAGTGCATTTATTTTTGGGTGTGAATTTTTTTGAAGGATCTGAAATGTTTTCTCCCACTGGCAAGTGTAGATTAAAAAACAACAGTTATAATCAAAACTCAAATACTGGTCTCCCCCCCCCTCCCAAGAGCTGAAAACAAGCAGTATACAACAGATCAGGAAGTGATGTCTCCATTGGAGGAAAGAAGATTACGTAAAATGAATGTATAATAGACTACACATTAAATGTGCCCCACTTGGCTGGAGCAGAATGACCCAGTAAAATGCTAAAGTATCTTTTCTCAACCTAGATGGCCTCCAAATGGGTGGACCTCAATTATTAGATGTTCTGTAATTATTTGTCATTTGCTTTGTCTCTATTACAGCATATACACGATACACAAATTCACATCATTATATGCATTATGTAATTTATAAACAAACATCAATACATAAATGAAAAAAAACAAAAACTTTTGAATGAACCAACCTAGATTTTAAAATCTCGGTAGGAGCTCCTCCTATATAGACATCACTAAATGGCATGCTTTTCTTTTCATTTTCCATACTTTTTATATGTCTCCTATCCACTACCAAGATCATTTTCTTGGAATTATGATATATGACAGATATCTGAAATGAAAAAAAATAAAGGTAAAAGACACAGCATAGATTCCAGTGAATTATTTAATTTATAATATATCTTTCATACAGGAGCAAAAAGCAATGTGCATTCTTCCCCTTTTATTTTCCTAACAACAACACCCACCCATCCACAGAGCTTGCACTGAGGGAGAGTAACTGGCCCAAATCACCCAGGGAGCTTTTGAGTTTGAGGCTTGACTAGAATCTTGATGTTCCTGTTTGAAGTCAAATGCTTTAACCATTATACCTCTCTGTCTTTGGCCTTTTTGTCTATATCTCACAACAATATGCTGATGCCTTACAATGCTTCACAGAGAAGTCTGTAAAATCAGAACAATTTGTAGAGAGAGATGATAGAAAGAGGAAAACACATTTTGAGGGGAGCTTCTCATGTTTTTGCAGGTAGGTCCAGGTCAAATGATAACACTGAAAGAATGGGAAGGAACAACAAAGACAGTCTTAAAAGCTCCATTACTGTCAGCTGTTCAAGGTAGGTCAGGTCAAGAAGTAGAGGATTCCAGGAATGCTATTTTATTCTTATAAAATATAATAATAGAATTTTGAAAGCCTGTCCAAAACCTTCACTGCTCCCTTTTAAGGACAAAGTGGGACTGTTCTTAGTCTTTTTCTTACACTTTCTATTTTCTCAGAGTTGAACTATTTTATCAGTTTCACTTCTTTCTCAAGATCAAGATTACAGTATATCTATCTATCTATCTATCTATCTCTCTGTGTAGCTATGTATCTATATAATAG
>QLTV01003764.1:2378862-2403644 GCA_003457575.1 Thermophis baileyi | reverse complement strand
AGATGTCTGCCTGGCTGGTTGAAAGTGCTGAAGAAGCTAGTCACAGTTCTCCTGGCCCAAGCCCTCGTCGCCACTGTTAGGTAGTGGGTAGAGATGACAGGAGACAGACTTCCAAAGCAGCTCTTTATTTCAGCTCTTGTGTAAGCAACCAGCAAAGAGCAGTCTGACAGCTTGCCCTTTTATAGGGAGCTGTCAGACAGACCAGCCAATAGCGTTTGAGCTTTTTCCCGCTCAAACGCTGGACCTGGTTGGAACCATGCAACACAGTTGAAACAGTTAGAACATAACAGGGGTCATGGTGGCAGGGGGGGTCGCGGCAGCGGCGGGGGGGTCACGGCATTAGAAAGGTTGAGAATCACTGCCTTATACTCTTTAATTGGAAAATTATTATTATTGTATTATAAATATTAATATTACATCCCACCTTTCCTGAGTGAATTCAAAGCAGAATAAATGGGAGATTTTCCTTGTTTTTATTTGTGACAAAATATGATGTGATTGAAAGAGAAAGATTACCCCCTGTCATCCCGTGAGGTCTATATTCGAGAGAGAAGTTGAACTTGGTCCAGGGCCAAAATCTTAATCACCACACTGCTCTGGCTCTGGCTTCAGTCTTGGGGATTACAGGTAGTCCTTGATTTATAATCGTAGTTGGGACCAGAATTTCTGTTTCTAAGCAAAATGGTTGGTAAGTCTGTTGTGCCCAATTTTAAAGTGAATCACTGCAGTTGTGAAGTGAACCATGCAGTCATTAAGCAAATTCTGCTTCTCCCATTGTCTTTGCTTGTTGCAAGCTGGTTGGGAAGGTCACAAACTGTTGTAAATGTATGCTGGTTGTCAAGCACCTGAATTTTGATTACATGACCCTGGGGATACTGCGATGGTTGTAAGTGTGAGGACCATTTGTAAGTCATTTTTTCAGTGCTTTTGTAACTTCGAATGATCACTAAACCTATGACTATAGGTTAAGGGTTACCTGTAGTAGGCTGTTTGCACAGAGCTGAATTAAACAAATCTAGATACTTGCTTTTTCCTTTCCTTTCCTTTTCAGTATATGCTGTTATCATCAGCAACAGAAGATTGTGTCCAGATTGTCAGCATATGGCATGGATGCAACAAGACTGTAATCTAATTTGCACATTTCTTTATCTCAGTAAAAAACATGGGAAGAGGTACCATGAATCTGTTGCTAAACTGAAATCAATTCTAAACTGTCTGTCATGTTATCCATTAGGAAATGTTAGGATGAAATAATTGTTTTTTTAAAGCTGCCTCGGTTTTTTGCAAGAGGTTTCACAATAAAGGTGTCATATTTAATTCAATCTTGAAAAAGACTGAGCAGTCGCAGAGAGAACCATTATTGTTCTTACCTTAAAATCTGGAGGCACTCTTCCCACATAGAAAACAGTATTTTTAGCATCCAGATCCAATAAAGAAGCATCACCTGGAGCCTCTCCTTTATTGATAAACTTTTCCTCAGCGGTGCTGGTAAGGCTTGGGATTGTCAAAAACACTTTGCCATGCTTGCCAATCCTATTGAAGAACAAAAGTCAAAAATGGAACTTCTGCAATTGCTTGATTGAATGGTTAACAATTTCTGCATCTGTGTACTTCAGGAGACAGTCAACAAGGGAGAATAATTTCTTTTCCATGAAACTTTGCCTGACATTATTAGTATTCTCGACGATGAACTCTATGATTTTGATAGATCAAATCTCAACATTATTTGGCATATGGTCTGAAATACTTTGAAGGAGAATAATGGAAGAATGCTTTTGTTGCTGATTTTATTTATCTATAATGGATTGGAATAACCTTCCTTTTAGAACTTTTTAGCATATATAGTAATCATTTAAAAAACGGTAGGGTATTTTTTAAAAGAAAAATATTCTTTTTCCTTCCTTTTGTTTAGGCAATCAACAGGGATAATTAAGCAGCAATGATAATTCAGCAGTGAATACTAATTACAATAAGTAGGGATAGCTATTTTGCCAGGTTGTTAATAAGTACAATTAATACTATTAGCAGTCTCCCCAAGTGTCTACATTGTCCTGAGTTTTTCTAACCTGATCATATAAGGAATACATAACAAAAGTAGCAGATGTAATCATATTACCTCTCTATTTTAACCAGATTGAAATGAGTAGGCCAAGAGCTGATTGGTTTGGAATCTAGAGGTATATTCACATCACCAGCACCCAAATTATAAACGTAGACCAGGTTCCCATTCTTAATTGCAAGACCGACATAATTTTTTGTCTAGAGAAAAAAAATGAACAAAACATGCTTGTGAAGGTTTCAGGAGAAATAAAAAGCAAATTAGCTTAGCATAGTTCTGCCTCACATTGGAAGACGTAGAGAATACAAGGTCATCCTGGTTTGTAGATTTGTAATGTTTCTGAGAAATGGTTAACACAGCAGCTTGAAAAATATGATCTAGTGAAGAGAAAAGGAAGCTGAACTCAGAAAAGCCTTGACAAAAATATATTGATCTAATCAAGTTACATATCTCAGTGTCAGAGAAATGTATTGTCAAACAAGCTTTTAGTAGCCAGGAACTGTACTTATTTTTTCGTTTGAGGTAAAAGGCCAAAATGAAGGAAAGGGATAAAATGAACAGGAAAGTATAAAAAGATGAACCCAAGATTTTTCCCTATGGATTTGTGGAAAATATGCCTTTTCTTTTACTTCTAAGCGATATTAAAATCTATGTTAGAGTTTCTACTACCATTTTCATACATTTCCAAGAGTTGTTATTAACGGGAACCTGAGAAGGTCACATAAATAGTGTTCTGGAGCTCATGTGATTCTAAGGCTTCAAAGTGAAGTCCTTGGTTATTTTCTGCAGACATTTCGTTAGATAACATCTTCATTGCTAGAAAGAGTGAGGTTTGTTCTCTGTTAGAGCTTGGCCTGTTAGTGTTGGTGGGGGTATGGGTGTTTCCTTGATAGTTCCTAGATTAGGCTGTTGATTACCGTTTCATTTTTTAAAATCTGAGTTGGTAGTTCTTTGATTAAGTTATTCTTTACTGCTCAATTGTTTCTCTGGCCATGCTCCTAGTGTTAATCCCACATAAACCACATTTATACAGCATTGAAAAGAGACAATTAAAAAAAAAAAAACTAAAAAAGGAATACAAATGAACATCCAGACAACCGGGGAGTAAACACAAGAATTAACACCAAACAATCAAACAATAAACAATATTCTAATCAAGGAGATTTTTCTCTACCGAGGAGAAAACCACACATCCACCAATACTGACAGGGTAAGTTACTGTGTACAGATAGTCCTCGACTTACAACAGTTCATTTAGTGACCGTTCAAAGTCACAACGGCACTGAAAAAAGTGACTTATGACCGTTTTTCACAGTTGCAACCTTTGCAGCATCCCCATGACCATGTGATCAAAATTCAGATGCTTGGCAACTGACTCATATTTATGACCGTTGCGGTGTCCCAGGGTCATTTGATCACTTTCGGCAACCTTCTGAGAAGGAAAGTCAATGGGGAAACCAGATTCACTTAACAACCATGTTGCTAACTTAACAACTGCAGTGATTCACTTAACAACTGTGGCAAGAAAGGTCGTAAAAGGGGCAAAACAAATTCTCTTCACTTAACAAATTCTTACTTAACAGCAAAAATGTTGGGCTCAATTGTGGTCGTAAGTCAAGGACTACCTGTACAAACAGAGAGCAACTCCACTCCTTCTAGTATTGAAGATGTTACCTGTCCTGATAATGAAATGTTTTCAGGAAAACAACCAAGCTCAGAGAGCATTAAGGACTCCATTTTACAACCCTGATCTACATATATTCACCTCTAAGGCTTCAAATTGTGCAAACCTGGAATATAATAAACCTAGGGATTAAGAACAATGGATAAGCATATTAATGTTAATGGAAAACTGCAAAGTGCATACTCATAATTAGGTCTGTGTCGGAAGGTTTAATACCTATATTGCTAGGAACACCTGAAAGATGAAATGTCATACCTGAAAGATGAAATGAAGCAAATGCTCTTTAGAACACTGTGCAGCATTGACTGGCTACAATATTGCAGTGAAACAGATAGTTGTTTGCATAGACTAAGAATAGCAAGAAAACAATTGAAGAAATTGAAAAAAAGTAGTGATTGACTAGTATGTTTGCAAATCGCAAATTTTCTCTGTGTTGTTATTAAAAAAACATAGGAAAATTGAGAGCTACCATTCAAGAGTAATCTTGGAAGAAATTTTATAGAGGCAAATGACATTAAAATAAGATTACAAAATTTATGCTAAAATCCTCTACAGAGTTACAGAAATATTTAAGAGGCAATATATTCAGGAAGGAATGGTTCCAATTGACCAGCTCTCAAACAAGAAAGCACCAGGTAGAGATGAGATATCCACTGAACTGTTTAAAGCAGCAAGAGGAAAGCTGTTAAGTGCTAATAGCTCTAAGTCAACAAATATGGAATGAATTATGAAGACAAGAAGCTGGAAAAGATTGGTATATGCTCCTACATTGAAGAAGAGAGATGCAAGAGAAAATGTATCTGAACCATCGCTCTACTTCCTCATACAAGTAAAATTTTGCTTAAGTTCTTTTAATGAAGAGCAGAGCTGAATATGGAGAGATATACATATATAGCTATGTATGAGAAAATATGAGCACAGAAAGATCAGGAATGTTCAGTGATACAAGATCAGAAAGCTAACATGGATAGTAGAAGAGAAGATAATTTAGTGGAAGAGAATTGTTTTATTGACTAAAGCAAGGTCTCTGATTGGCTAGTTGTACCAGACTGTGGACTATACAATATATTGAGGGTTAGGTTTATTAGGTGTGCCAGAACACCTGGTTAGTCTTTTGGGAAACCTTTACAATACACAAGAAACTACAGTTAAGAACCCAGTTTGGAGAAACACTATAGTTTAGAATATGTAATGAGAAAAGATTGCATATTTTCCAAAATCTATTTAATTTATATTTGTTAATATAACCAATATAGTGTCAAAATGGTAGAATTGAAGAGATGAGAGCTGGAATCAAAATGGGAGATGATCATATTACATACTGCAAATGACTTAAGGAGGAAACACTATTTGGTGATCTCAAAGTAAATAAGATTTGTCTCAAAGTAAAGATTTGTAAGAGATCATTACTGACAATAAAAACAAAGTGAAAAATCTGGTTTAATGTTAAATAGCAAAAAAAAAAAAAGGTAATATCAGCAAGTGGGCATACTGAACTCAGTGAAGATAATAGTTTTGGTTTTCAGGAATACAGTGGAATCTGTGAAGGGCAGAGTCAAAGCAGACAAGATGGTGCTTGTAGCATGGCATTTGAAACCTCCTCTCTTTGATTTGCATGCAACAAATTGATTTGATTCTTGAATTTGAAGCCAGAATTGCTGTTTTTTTTTGTTTGACACGGCCTCCATGAATGCTACTGCAAAAATATATGAAGATGGTCATAATGCTGGAGAATAAAAATATTCATTTTAGAGAGGAAGATAATGACAAAGAAAACCACAAAGTGTAAAGATATTTCTATAAAAACAAAGGTGAAATAGTGAGTCCCCCCCCCCAAGTAATATATGACTTGGACACTGAGAAAAAGGAAGTGGACTGACATCTTTTGATTATGGAACTGGAAGCTACTTTACCAAAGAGACCAATATTGATTTACCCTTGAGATAATGAGCAAGCAGTAACTAGCATATTTTGGCCATTAGATATAAGCAGATGGTGGACTAAAAAATGACTACCGTATAAACTTGTGGATAAGCCAAAAATTTTAGGTCCCAAAATATACCTTAAAAGTTGGGTTTGGCTTATCTCTGAGTTTCTATGTAAGCATACATAAGCCCATCTGCAGATAAGCCAGCCCTCAAGATTTTAACCACATTACCCATGGACAAGCCAAGTGTGGAAATTAAAACAAAGGAACATTTTTCAGGGTCAGCTTACCTGTGGATGGTATATTGTTCATAATATTTTGTTAAAAATTCAAGGGTTGGCTTATCCATGGACTGACTTATCTACAAGAATGTTTGGCAAGATTGAGGGAAGTAGAAGAAGTAGATGAAAACAGATAAGGTGGATGGACAGGATTAAAAAGCCAGAGATTATTGTTGGAAACAGGCCGGTGGACATTTTTCAGTAAAATTCTGAGGGATGGATCTGACTCACTGGCATCTTTTTAAAATTTTGATGAAAAAAAAAATCTCCAGTGTAATATATGTGAAATCACTATACATCTAGCAGGTTAACATACATTTTTGCTTCCTAAATACAAAACGAACTGATCTTGAGGCTTTTTTCTCTGTGGATTTTCTTCAGAAAACTTCATGTACAAACTTAAAGATGTGAAAGCCTTTAAGTCTTCTACATTCACTTGAGGATTGACTTCAACTGCTGAGCGACCTTCAAATGTCATTGACACTTGAACCTGTAAGTTGAAATAGGCAAGTGAAAGATTAGACATATCTTGGAAGACTCCCTTTGGGAAGAAATGAGAAACTATAATACAATTATTTTAATGCACTATTTAATTGGCAGAATGTTAACATTATTTGTAAAGATTAATAAATTATGAGTTGTGTTAAAATATAAGATACAATCAATGAGTTAGATTCAGAGTTGCCCAGAATAGTATTCTATAGATACATTTGCCCTGTGGATAAACTAGGGCCTTGTTTTGTATACATATCGAGAAATCAGATTCATTCGTCAAAAATGGTAATGAAACTGATCTCCATTTATTTACTGGTATTCATTTATATTTATAGCAAACAAAATCCTTTTGTGATTCTCTGGAACCTCATATAGGATATCTATATCCTTATATCAACAAATAAATAAGTACTAAAGTAAACTACTATGATAATTTTCCATGTGCAGATTTAAAAATGATTTTTTAAAAAAATCATCAAATATGAACGGTTTATTTGTACACTATTTGTGTTGAACTTCAGGTCTTCTATAACAGTAGTATGTCAGCTATTCTACCACTTAGACTAGAATAGTAACTTCATAGTTAACCTTTTGCTAATGCCCATTGGCAATAAATGGTTTAACATCAAAGCTGAAACTAAAAGAGATTCAGGGAAAGCATTATTTATTTATTTATTTGATAGATTTCTATGCCGCCCAAGTCCGAGGGACTTAGGCTCCTTGCTATAAGTATTGTATCAAAGTCTCTGACTCAGTTTTCAGAAGGGCCATACTGTAATACCTCTCTCTCTAGGAACTCTAGCTACAGTATGTTGGAAAAGTCTCTGTGGAAACTCAAGGACTTGGCGTGACTAAACATGGTTCTATAACAGCAGCCTTACTAACTAAGGAGATCAACTTCACAACCAGCACAACCAAGGTTTAAATCCTACATTTCTTTCTCTCTCTCTTCTCATGTAATGGATTGCTTGCAGCCCATTTCTCTTGCTGGGCTGTTAATGAAACTTGTAATTTTCTTGTCTGATTCCAAGCTCCTTGTTTCTACTCTTGCTGGCTCTAACCCTCCCAATTTCCCTTGCAGCATCTTTACCTTGTTTGCCACACTCCTGGTCTGTGCAATGAGTTCTCGGACCCTCTGGATGCTGGCTGACACATTGTTTGCTGCCCTTTTCTCTTCTACTATACGCAGCTTATCTAGAAGCTGTGGGACAAGTTCTGTGAGACTCCTCACTGTTGTTCAAAACAAAACAAGACAACTGCTTGGTTTCGGTATTACAGGCTAAGAGATTATGATGATTAATAACAATGGCACAGTGGTTAATTAGCAAATAACACATAGAAGCCAAGGGCTTGCATACAAGAAGATCAGTGTGGATCAATCTCTTTATTTTTTACGATAGTACCTTTTTTTTTTTTAAGATATGAGTTAGTGGATTGTTTAACTAAAACAATCCACTAACTCGTGGATTGGGAAACAAAGCTCCTATAGTAGAGCATGGAACCTTTGTTTTCAAACATCTTACAATTCTAGCCTATTAAATGTTGTTTGCTTTAAGAACATCCCTTTTTAAATGTCAAGATCCCCAGTGAAAGAGAAATAGCTCTTGACTTCCCTGGAAGTTAGCCAACCATGCAAAGCCCACCCACTGGATTGTTTAAGGGATGCATACACACTAATTCCTCAGCACTAGAGGAATCTGCTGGCACAGATACATACATATGTTTTTTCTACTTTCCGTACAGTTGTACTAAAGTAACTACTTTAACCACAACCCATGGTATATCTTAGAAATCCAGTTCAAATGTTATCACTTTCCCCACTATAATTGGGTGTGTACAGAACAATTTCCAATGTGAGTTACTTGTGGAATAGCTAAATTAACGTCAGTCAACTGTATTTTGAAGAACTGAAGAAACAAAGTTTTATTAAATGCTATCTCTTGTTTAACATGTAAAATTCAAGGCAGTTAAGGGAATCTCAGGATGGTCAAGGATAAAACACTAACCACTTTTATAAAAGGCTATAAACCTTTTGTAGATATTTTGCAGAAAAATGGAAAAAAGTGAAATGGCGATTAATGGATTTGATGATTGAAAAGGATCTAAATGGACTATTGTAATGTTAAAGAGGGAGGAGGAATAATGAGTGATTTATGAGATATACTGTATTTATTTTTATTATATATGGGATAAATGTAGGGGGTCTCAGCTCAAACCATTATAATTGTTGGAATTCATTGTTGGAATATATTTCTATGGAATAACTACAGTGGTATTCAGGCAGTAGATGGCAAATTTACAAGTTTGAATCTATGGTATATACTCGATGCTCTTTTGTTCTAAATACACTTTCCTGTTTCCTATTATAGTTATATAGTTGAACAGTAAGGCACATGGGGACCATACTCTTTGTTTACTCTGTGGTACTTTTTATAAAACAGAATTTCTAACAATAATAAGGATTGGGACCCTCTAACTCAGAAGCTGAATCTGATCTGCCAAATCAGAGCATCCATACAGCGCGGTCTTGAGCAAAGCCAACCACAGTCCCTGACCAATAATTGCTGACGAATTGGGAGAATGGTTTGACATAAGGCCTACGTTTGCCCTAACTACATTACCATATTCCTCTCTTTCTTTGATAATCACTCTTGCAATTCAATTTTATACAATCCAAAATCAATATCCTTGAAACAGAAAGCAGATGCTGTACATTTCAAGGAACATTTCAATTACATATCCCTTCACATTACCTGTATCCCTAGTTGTGACTGTGGCACGTTCATAAGCTGCTCTTTCAGGTTTAAAGTTGCGCAGATCTTTTGACCATTTTGTCACATTCTCAGCCATTGGATCTGTGGTGGAGGTTATGGTTGCAGCTGTTTCTTTAGCTTGAGTAGCAATAGCTTGCAATTGCTCAAACTGCTTCATGTGATCTGTAAACATAAAGCTCTGTGATGAGGAAATAATGATCATGTCTTTTTTTTTAAATAAAACTATGTAACTTCCAATCCAAGTGCATTCATTAGTGCTTTTCTTCACTAAATAAACACAGATTTGTAATCTAATAAATATGTAAGTAGTTTATTTACAGTGAATTGTAGGAAACTGATTTATCATAATGTAGATTTTTGGAAGAATTGATATGTGTCACTGGATGCATATAACAGGCACGAGTGATGGTAAATCTATTTATTGCATGGGTGTCAAACTTGCGGCATCACGTTGCCGTCACGTGACATTTTGCGATGTTTTTTCCCTTCGCGGAGCTGGGGTGGGCATGGCCTGCGCGTGATGCATCCAGCCCGCGGGCCGCCAGTTTGAGACCCATGATTTATTGTATACTTTGATAGAACTCTTTCAATTAGTGCTTTAAATGTAATAAGTAGCCATTAATCCTAGGTGGGTACTTTAATAGTAATTATCAAGAAGATTCTAGATGGATATACAGTATATATTAGGGTGGTATGCTGTTTAAAATGTGCTGGAAACTTCTGCTGTGACACAGGTGCCTTGGAAACAATAGCCTATGTTCTGTATTGTATTGTCAGTTCTACAGGGTCATTTGCACCTAGTTGATTATTCTTTTTTGTCTAAATTTCTTGGGCACTGATAATTTTTATTTGCATTATTTGTTAAACAATTAGGATACATCTATCTCTCCAAAGTTAGCAAAATTCTGCTATATTATGTAAAACTTTGCTGACAAATGGTTGCCAACCGTCATTGATGTTAGGGGTCAACTTTGCTTTACTGAATGTATTTTTATTTGTCAATGACTGAAATAAAGTTTCTGTCTGTCTGTGTGATTAGGAACTTACATGAACGCAACCTCTTTTTCATTCAAGTGGCCCATGTTTTTTTCTGGTTTCCACATCAACCTGAAAAAAATGATGTCACTATTCTAAGGAATCATTTAATTATAGCTGATGTGATATTTAAAGCAACAATGTCTTTTATTTTCAGGCTTCTGTGGAAAGCTGAAATAAATTGAGCTGCTTTAATGAATAATAGAGAGGTGCTATTCTCACACACATGTGAAATCTGAAGGATTTCTTTCACATCACCTTCAAAGCACAACCAAATAGTCAATTCTACTGTCGATGAATATCAGCCAGGTAAGATTTGATTTACTTTCTACCTCAAAATCACTTAAGAAGATCCTTGTAAAGATGTATTCTTTAATCAGAATCATTTGATTACAATTTTGTACAGTTTATTTCCTGACCTTGCTCTGATGTGTGCATTTTTTTGAGGACTTTCATGAAATGGCCTTTAACATCATTCTTCTTGTCAAGTGTTTCATTAATCTCTCTGCCTGTTTCTTCAACATTAAAGACATCTGCAAAGTAGAAGAAACAAAATATAAAAAAGCTTTTGGCAATGAGTGGCAAAGGCATTTATCTAATTATAATAATAATGCATCAGAAAGACACCACACTAAAGGATTCTAATCACCACATTATAGCATTGGGACTTATTTGATGGTCTATACTAAGTTTTAGATAATACGTTTTTTTTCGGTGACCTCCAAAGCAAGTCTTGGCTCTTCATTAAACAATCTAAAATGTTTTTCAAAATTTTGTTTTAAAAAAGAAAGTATAGTTTGCATGCTTTTAAAGTAAACATCAGAAATGTGAAAGCATTTGATTGGGCTTCCAGCAAGCCCCATTGTTTTCTACTGCTGCAGAAGTACTATAGACATACTGTAAATCTTTCATCTGGCCCGATTGTAGTCTCTATTTCTTAGTGTTATTTATAGAGAATAAAAAGATGTAACTTGGATAAAATAATGTATGTTTATTAGAACAGACTTTGTTGGGCTTGAAATATTGGGCTGAAATTTAAATTGCAGAACCCACTGTAGGGGATCATGATTAAATTGTTTATGTCAACATTTTTCTTCTTTGGGATGCTCTCTATTACAAAGCTTTTCTAGTGTAAGAGACATATGAATCAAAAGAAAGGATTATATTTACTAGTGTTGGCAGTTCCTTGCTGTTTTCTGGCTTCACCAAGAAGCACTGTACTTTTGTCTTTGTGGTAAGTTATCTGAGTGTCAATTCCAACAGCAGCCTATAATTTTATGTGAGAGAGAGAGGGGGGGGGAGGGAGGGAGGGAGGGAGAGAAAGAGAGAGAGAGAGAGAGAGAGAGAGAGAGAGAGAGAGAGAGTGAGTGTCAACATTAGACATCATGAAAGTAAACATTTGGGGTTTCCAGATGAGGCTACTATTATATAATAAACCTGTCCCAGTCATAGAATTTATGGGTAATTCAGATAAAGGCTTTCATTTATAATCTTCTGTTGTTCTATTTGCTTCTTCTACTTTTATCTCGTCCATAAATAATCTTTTGAGAAAAAGATGGAGCAGCTGCATGATGTCTTTTGATTGGTAGTATTAAAAGATATCTGTCTGGAAGCACAATTAGTTGCATCTTGTATTCATGAGGCAATCACTTTCATCCAGTGGATTGGATGAAACATACTGCTTGAGCATTTGTAATGGATTTTATATTGAAATTAAGGAAAGGGACGATGAATCTTGCTCACAACATCACAATGTTGGATTTGCCTTTCCATAAATAGAAAATGCATTCTGTTTCAAGAGTCAAAATACAATAGCATTTCACTAGATTACTGCTTTATTCTGCAGTCCTGAGTGTTTCCTTCCATTCTATTGTAAAAGATACTTTAATCCTCTAGATTTCGTCCTTGAGGAGAAAGGAGGCAGCAGAAAGAAAATTGGTAAGACTTAGTGACAAATGCATCCCTATTCTAGCAAAAAAAGCTTTGACCAGATTTCTATTCATGAAAGATCTGGCTCCAACCCAAAACAATTACTAATCTATGCAGCAATTATGCAATGTTTGTAAGAGTTTAGAAATTGATATAAAACAATGTTTTATGAGTGTTTTTGCTGTATACAGGGTACATGATCTTTGACTGATTGATTAAAACATTTATATCGCTGCCAATCTTATACCAAACTCTGGAAGGCTCGCAATTTATTAATGATAGTTGCTCCTTAGAGGAATTTTATTTGCTGTTGGGCCTCATAATATAACCCACATACTTTCTAGTTATACTGTATCTTGTTCAAACTCCATTAAGAACAGAGCAACACCCTACCCCCCCCCAAATCTTCAGGAAATCTAGAAGCAAGATATGAAGCATCAGCTTATGCGTCCTAATAGACAATAATTGACCTACTGGACAAGCATTATCTCATGAAGGATTACATTGCTTCAACATAGCAAAGAACCTAGCAGATAACAGAATAACAGAATTGGTTTTCTAGCCCAACCCATAGCTCAGGCAGGAAACCCTATACTATTTTAGACAAATGGTTGTCCAATTCTTTTTAAAAACTTCCAGTGTTGGAGCACTCATTCTGGAGGCAAGTTGTTGTCCCACTGATTAATTGTTCTGTCAGGAAATTTCTCCTTAGTTTTAGGTTGTTTCTCTCCTTGATTAGTTTCCATCCATTGCTTCTTGTCCTGCCTTCAGGTGCTTTGGTGAATAGTTTGACTCCCTCTTCTTTGTGACAACCCCTGAGATATTGGAACACTGCTATCATGTCTCCCCTAATCCTTCTTTTCATTAAACTAGATATACCAAATTCCAGCAACTGTTCTTTATATGTTTTAGTCCAGTTTCCTAATTTTTGTTGCTCTTCTCTGCACTCTATAATTTCTAGAGTCTCAACATTTTTTTATATCATGGGGACCAAAACTGGATGCAATATTTCAAGTGTGGTCTTACCAGGGCATTATAAAGTGGTACTAACACTTCATGTGATCTTGATTCTATCCCTCTGTTAATGCAGCCTAGAACTAATGCCTGGGGAGGGTGAAAACGGCCTCCCCCGCCCCCCGGAGGCCATCTGGAGGCCAGAAACGGCCAGTTGCCTGACTTCCAGTGGGCCTAGTGGGCCCGTTTTTCGCCCTCCCCAGGCTCCAGAGGCTTCCCTGGAGCCTGGGGAGGGCGAAAACACCCTCCCCCACTCCCCGGAGGCCGAAAAGTCCTCCTAGAGCCTCCGCGCGAGCTGAAAATCAGCTGGCCGGCACGCACATGCGCGCTGGAGCTGAGCTAGGGCAACGGCTTGCGTGCCGGCAGATATGGCTCCGCGTGCCACCTGTGGCACCCGTGCCATAGGTTCGCCATCACTGGTCTAGATCATTTTTACATCATCGTGACCAAAACTGGATGCAGTATTCCAAGTGTGGACTTACCATTATAAAATGGTGTTAACACTTCACATAATCTTGATTCTATCCCTCTGTTAATGCAGCCTAGATCTGTGTTGGCTTTTTTGGCAGCTGCAGCACACTGCTGGCTCATATTTAAGTGATTGTCCTCTAGGATTCCTAGATCCCTCTCAAAATTACTACTATTGAGCCAGGTACCACCTATACCAGTGATGGCTAACCTTTTCCGGACTGAGTGCCCAAAGTGCACGCATGCGCGTGCCCGAACCCCCAAAATGCAATGCGCGCACGCCCCGCATGCCTCCGCCCCGTGCATGCACGTGTGCCCCCCATGCACCCCCCATGCATGCACGCGCCCCCTGCACGCGCCCCACCCCCATGCATGCACGTCCCCTGTGCATGCCCCCTGCCTCCCGCGCATGCGCAGCAGAGACCCAAAGACCGGCTGGCCAGTGG
Organism: Thermophis baileyi; assembly: GCA_003457575.1. Classification (NCBI taxonomy): domain Eukaryota; kingdom Metazoa; phylum Chordata; class Lepidosauria; order Squamata; family Dipsadidae; genus Thermophis; species Thermophis baileyi. Next base: position 2,389,532 of record QLTV01003764.1, on the reverse strand, counting down.
GAGGCACGCGCGCATGCACGGCAGAGCTGAACTGGGGTGACGGCTCATGTGCCCACAGAGAGAGCGCTGCGTGCCACCTCTGGCACACGTGCCATAGGTTCGCCATCACAGACCTATACTATACTGGTGCATTTGGTTTTTCTTGCCTAAATGTAGAACCTTACTTTTTTCACCATTGCATTTCATTTTGTTAGATAGCGTCCAATGTTCAAGTCTGTCAAGATCCTTCTGTATCTTAAGCCTATCTTCTGGCGTGTTGGCTATTCCTGCCAGCTTGGTGTCGTCTGCAAATTTGATGAGTTCCCCATCTATCCCACTCATTTATCCTCCCCCCCCCTCTGTGTAGCATTGTGCTTGTACAGAGTCAAGATGGGTTTGATTTGCCTCATAAGTATGGATGCAGAAGCTGTTGCAGCCAAACAAATCAATATGGCTTCTTCATTTCAATGGTTAGACACAGAGTGCTCCTTTGCATTATGAAAGTGTTCAAGGAGGCACTTTGCTCCTATTTCCATAAAAGCAAAGCACCCCTTTCAAGATAGCATAGCCCTAGCTCATATTGAAATAAAAGATTTGTGCATCATAGCATCTTATTTTTGCACAGTTTTGCTGAGCCTGATGTTATCTAGATGTGTTGAACTTCAATCCCCCAAATTCCTACAAATTTCTGTCCTGGAAGATGAGATTGTAATGGCATAACTGCAGATAGATGTGGGGATTTTCATAGGATACAAATTTTACTTAATCTCAAGGACACAGTCCAGATACCTAATACTATTACTTACATCACTGACTCGTTCTGTAGTATTTAATGCCAAGACAGATATTTGATTGGCTTCATTAATATAATTAATTATATTTTCATGTACATTGGAAGCATTTAGTGCTTTCTGTACTAATCCATTTGTGTCAATACCGTGAAAAGTCCTGTAACAGAGAAAAGAGAGGGGGAAGGGGAGGGAATAAAATGCATCATATATTGTTCAAGATCACTATATATCTGCTAGTACTACCCTTGGAAGCTATTGTTATCCTTATTATACCACTGTGATGCTCATCTAAGTGGCAACCAGTCTTGATTGATCTAGACAGCTAAACAGGGTTGGTCCTGATTACTGTAATGCTTGAATGGAGGACCATCAGCAATGTCAGGGCTATAAGCTAGGATGAGAAGCCAACAAACATTCTGGAAGAAGGCAAAGGCAAACCACTTCCATATCATGCCAAAAAAACCTGTATGCAAATCACCAGGAGTCAAACTTGACTTGAAGACAACCTTACAGTAGCTTTATTTATCAATATATAATTTTTCTCAATGTCTCTACGTCTAACTCTTCCTCACCGGCATGATCCATCATGACATGCAAGAAGATGTTCAGATCTTCTCCAGGGTAGTTCATCAGTCAATCAGCATCCCCACTCAACTATTCTGCAATAAAGGATCTCAACATTATGTACCCACAATTTAAATTCAGTCCATATTGAGAACTGGTATGACATAATGCTGAAAAACATAAATTGTGAGATAAGGAATCCTTTGTTTAGGTTTCACTTTAGTGTTTAATTTACTTCTGTAGGAAGTCTTGAGAAACATAATCATTCAGTGACACAACAGCCGTGTTACAGGAATAATAAGAAAGTTTACATGGTTTCCTAAAGCACCATATCAGGGACAACACAGCATTTATAGGTTAATGTTAAATGCTGTTGATACGACATTTGTTTCATAATTCTCATATCCTTTAATAATGGTTGGTATTATTAAGCCAATGTGTAGCATTTTAAGACCCACTGATTTCAATAGAATAGTTAATCACACACTTAATTCTGTCTCCCTGAGATCAGTGGGACTTAAGTGTGATTTCCAGTTGTTCAGATTGTACCAATTTATTGCAGAAAGAAAATTTGGCTTAATACACTTGAAAGTTACCTCTCCAAATTATCTGCAAGGTCCTGAAGGCCCTGTGCATATTTCATGGCTTTTTCAACCAAATCTTCATCAAACCTTGACTGGTTGGCCTGTTTGTCCTGTAGCTGTACTTTAGCTCCGTCTATTTCTGCATAAAACCTGGATGCATTCTGACCAAACAAAAAGAGTAAAGAAAAAGCAGCTATGATTTTTCTATACATTGCAAAATGTCTTTCCAAATTAGGTAGATAGTGATAAAGTGATAAACGGATTCTCATTGAGATGACAGAGCGTATCCTTTCAAATTGGGGATCATTTAACTGAGCCCTTTTCTATAGTGAAAAACTTAACTGCAGCAAGGGATACAGCTAGAATAAAAAAAACTTATTTGTCATAGGCCCTTATTTTCTTCACTATTCATTAAGGAGGAGTTGAATAAAGGAAATGTTCAGTTACATAACTCCAACTTCAGCTCAAAATATATAACCCTGACACAAGTTTAATGACTTTATTTATTTATTTATTTGACAAAATTATAGAGATGCCCTACTCAACCCATTTTGGGTGGCATATCATAAAAACAGCATTCAAAGCACCCAAGAAAATAGCAAGACCATATACTGTACTGTAAAAATGAAAGAAACTAAGAGGAACAAGGCATGATAATGAAAACTCATGTCAAAAGCCATTCTTCCTTTCAGGGGCTGGAGAAAGAGCCAGATATCTTTCTCTATCTGAACATTGGGTAATTCCTCTTCTTATCATTCTTCCTCCATTATCTATCTTCTGCTAATCATTTCTTTACCTGTCTGCACTCACTCCTGTTAATCCTAGCTAGATGGCTCACACTTCCTATTAGAGCATTTAAGCCTGTACCTAGCAGTCTTTCTTTGTCAGTAAGTATTGATTAACACTGAACTGATTATAACTATGTTACTTGTGGCTAATGTGTACTTCAGCCTGAAATCCATGAGCCAGGATCACAATTTAGATTTCTCTCTGCCATTGTCTCCAACTGGATAAATGATGCTACAGTTTCAGGCAATCACTTCTGGTTTTGTTGTGGACTTCCATTCTCCCCTTTGTTGTAGCTCTTCCTTTGTAAGCATAGGTAGTCCCTTAACTTACAATCCAGAGGTGGGTTCCTCCCGGTTCGCACCGGTTCTATAGAACCGGTAGTACACAGGTGGTGACGTCACGGAGCCGGTTCTGTCGGTGCCGGTCTGTGGATGCCGCCATCTTTTTTTGGAATTTTTTCTTTTGGAAAAAAAAATTTTGGGAATTTTTTTTCCTGGCACTGCGCATGCACCGCCATCTTGTTTTTGGCTTTTTTTGGCTAATTTTTGCTTGTTTTGCTTCTGTGCATGTGCAGAAGCCGAGTTTTTGGCACTGTGCCTGCGCGGTAAAGCCACACGGAGCGCAATGCACGCACAGCCACACGGTGTGGGAGGAAGCGAACCAGCGGCGAGGTAAGTTAGAACCCACCCCTGTTACAATCATTCATTCAGCAACCACTTGCAGCACTGAAAAAAGTGACATGACCAGTCCTCATACTTCCTCACAGTCATATGATCAACATTCAGGCACTTGGCAACTAGCATATAATTATGATGGCTGCAGTGTCTTGAGGTAATGTGATTGCTATTTGTGACTTTCCCAGCCAGGATCGGATAACAACATCAATAGGGGAAAGTTGGATTTGCTTAATGACTCTGTGATTCACTTAGCAGCAATTTGCTTAATAAGCATGGCAAAAAGTTTGTAAAATCAGGCACTAATCACTTAAAAACAACCTTGGTTAGCAACAGAAATTTTGGTTGCAATTGTCCCAAATATGCAGGCGGGGTGAAATACTTTTTAAGCCCAGAAGGATATAACATTTGGAAGTGACTCAGACAGACACTTCCCTAATCCACTGGAGGAAGAGGAGGTACAGCTCACTCAGAACTCCAAGATTCTGTTATTATAGTCAATCTCAATAAAAGTACTTTTAGCTTTTCTATGGAAATAGTTTCTTGGTCTGGTCTACTACTGGGCCTAAATCTATATTCTTGAACTTCCCATTCAAATGTGACCATTGAAATAAATAAAAAAATTGCATTTACTCTGAAGTTCTTCATACTACTCCAGGAGGGACTTACTGCTAATCTAGTGTGTATTGGATGCAATCTGAACAGTGGTTAAATGCCCATTGTGTATTGCCTCAACCCTGTTTTTTTTAAAAAAAACATGATTATTAGTAGTATCTGCTAAGTCTTGCTGAAGTTGATGCCAGTATAATACTGTATTCTGAAGATTGTGTTAAAAGCTAAAGATGTAAACTTTGTGGACAGTAGATTTTGATGGTTTATTTAAAAAGAAAGTCACCTGTATTGCTTCATTCACTTCAAAGATGATTCCATGAGAAACATTTAGAATGTCTGTGGCCATCCCTAGAGTATTGTTCAGAGTGTCAATATCTTCCTCCAATATTTCTTGTTGCTTCTGTAAGAAAAAAAAACAATAATTCCTTTAATATGTTGGTTGTATGGCTAATCGCTATTGTATTATTTTGAGTAAATTAGATGTTTTGATCCACAGTAAAATTAACAAATGCTTTACTGAACACAATTGATACTTGGAAGCAGAGCAAATATAATGAACATTACTAAAACATTACTATTTATTAATAAGGGTCATGCAGTGCTTTGGATACAGTCTCTAAAAGATGCTTCAGAAGTATACGGGGAACTGCAAATGTGGTATCAGTCTGCAAACCTTAGTCTACTATGTGATCCCTGGAAAAGATGCATCTGCTTTAAGATGTTACAGACAAAAGTTTAGTACTGTATATGCTCCTCTGTGCTCCAGACATCTTTAGTTTACATTGTGCAAATCTTTGAATAATATTCTAATGTTAGACCATTTTGATGCTGAATATTCTGAGATAAATATCGTGTGATACTTCTCTATAAAGGGAAGAACTTGCAATATGGAAGGAAGTTCCATCTTTCTTAGTGTTGACTGAGACAGAATTCAAGATACTTTTTATCTTTATTACTGTCCCAACACCCTTCCTCCTAGCTCTCTGAAACAGCATAAGTAATTCAAATGGTCTTTTCATTCTTACATGAGAAGAATGCATATAGTACAAGACATACATGTTGACATTCTTTAAAACTGGTTGGAACTTATCCATAAAGTATAAAATCCTGTTGTGATAAGCACATTCCCCAACTGTAGACCAGGAAGTGAGCACATTTCCCTGTTGAAGCTCAGTCTATGTGATCACGGTTATTATTCATTTACTTATTTATTGATAAAACTTTTACAAACCCCCCATCTTATATTGAACTCTGGATGGCTCCCAGCCATTTATTTTATTTATTTATTTTATTTATTTATTTTGTCAAGCATGTATATGATTACAGCAAAGTATAAACATTAATATGAGTATATAATAAGTACAAACATGGTTTTGAGTACATATTTTTCGAATACATGGGAACTTTAGGACAGGGACGGTAGGCACGCTGGTGCATTCACCCAGTATCTGATTTTATTTCTTTAGCTGTACATACATCATCGATTATATAATAAAGTTATCTTGACAGATTACAGTCAATATTTTACACTGTTAAAAACTATAAAATACAACAATTTTGAAACAATAGACTGCATGGTACCTCATGCACTTGGAGTTTAGCAATGCTTTCGTTATTTATAGCGGCTGTTTTTCTGATGCCATCAATAACTTGGTGCAAAGCCTCTTGCAAGTCTGTGAGCTTGGTGTTGTGTTCCCCAAGCTGATCCAATATGTCAGGAATCAAAGACCTGGTTTCATTATGTTTCTGTTCCCAACTTTCAGTTTTTCTTAATACTAAGAGAAGAGGGAAGTGATTAATGTGCTTAAATTCCTTTTTTCTCAGTCTCTGTAGTACACTTTACAAGTATGCTCTTGCTTTTATGAACTTGTGCACTTCTACATTGCCAGTCTTTAATTCCCAGACTCAAACAGAGCTTTTAAACTTCTCCATGATTATCCTTACTGCTGCTGACCTCAACACACAGAGAGCAGGGCATGAGCTGGTTCAACACGCCCTCCAGCTGACTGATAGGAGAGCTCCAAAATCAGCATCCTAACAGCTTACAGCTCTCCCCTCCTTCTTGTTTTTAACCTCATGTTCTGCCTGCTTTTTAAATATGGTAGAGGGAGCTATAAAGCTGCATCTTAAAGAGAAGCAAAATGATAGTGTGGTTCGTTGAGGAACAAGGAGGGGCAAGAGTTCTCTCCAGTGGAAATGCCTACCTGAAAGTTTTTAGCATTCATGCTGCAAAACTTTTGTGGCAATACTCTGCAGCAAAATCAGAAGTCAGCTGCCTCTTCTGCCCCACTGAAACTATGTGCAATCATGCGCGGATGGAGCTGAGCTGCAAGTGATGCCAATGCCAGGGCCAGGAGGGGTAGCTTAGAAGGATAAAAGAGTTGAAGAACTCTTGTTGAAAAGTTCAGAAATAAGCAATGGAAGTGCTAGGGAACTGCAAACTGTATTCCCAGCTCTTCAACATGTGATTTAGCACAAAAATGCTGTGCTGTCTGAAGGAAGACTTATGTATCCCTGCCATAAATATTTTTTATTTTGCTTACTGAAGCATCTCAAGGTATTCAGATGCTGAAATTATCACATAAAATATTCAAGGTAAAGAAATAATGCCATCATGCTTTTCTGCTGATTAACTGGTATATACTGTATAAAAGTTTTAAAGGTTATCACCTTGAAAATCCTACATAATTTAGGACCTGAGTATCTTAAGATCACCTTCTCTAAGTTGAATCTGCCCATCTGATGAGATAAATCAGAGAGGACTTGCTGAGGGCCCAAATCCATAGAAGAACTCACAGTCTTGAGCTGCTTCAGACTCCTCATCAGCAAGTTGCCTCTGGAAGGTGAAAGGTCTGCGAAGTCTGATGTCCTTCAGCATCTCTTCTGCTGCTCTGACCTTCTGAGCAATATCTTCAGGCCTCAGATCATGCTCAATACCATAGTATTCTGCCTTGCTGCCAATTTCTGTACATAAAGCAGAGACATATGATTCAAGATATTTTTGTTGTTTATTTTATTGACAATAGCAATAGCAATAGCAATAGCACTTAGACTTATATACCGCTTCATAGTGCTTTACAGCCCTCTCTAAGCGGTTCACAGAGTCAGCATATTGCCCCCAACAATCTGGGTCCTCATTTTACCCACCTCGGAAGGATGGAAGGCTGAGTCAACCTTGAGCCGGTGAGATTTGAACCGCCAAACTGCAGCTAGCAGTCAGCTGAAGTAGCCTGCAGTGCTGCACTCTAACCACTGCACCACCTCGGCTCATGATCAGCTGCTGCTGCTTCCCTTTCTAGTTATGTTCTTTCAAATTATTCACCATTTTGCTACAAATATTTTTTTTCTCTTTGCTTGAATCAGAGAACCACTCTGAGTAGATCAGAGGTCCTATACTTTAGGTTATGACTTGGCAAAAACTCACATGTTGGCTGAGGAATTTTGGCAGCTGAAGCGTATACATCTTAAAGCTGCTAAGGTTGAAAAACATTGATCTAAAGGTCTTTGAAATTTTCTTCATTTGAACACCAAAAAATGCCAACATTTTTAGAATCTACTCTATATAGGAACCCTTCAAAGTGCATTGTGGCTATGGTTCTGCTGCTCTTATCTAGCCTTTGTTCCATTGTAGGGAAGAAGAGTCATTTCCAAATTCCTAAATTATTGTGAAAATGTCCGGTGTGGTTTATATGGGTAACTGACTTTTTTTTCAACATAGAAATATCCCAGGGATAAGTTTGTTCCCGCATTTCAAAACTAATTTGTTCAAGTATTTTAGAAAGCATCTGGGTATATTTCTTTATCTCTCTGTGTTAAAATTAGCTTGCATTCTCAAGGAACACATAACATTGTTCTAAATATGTACTACAAAGAAGAGTGGAAAAAACTGAAAGCTGCCATACAAATCTGATCTCCTGGTACGGAAAAGAAAAATAAAATTAACAAATGTTCTCTGTTTTTTTGGGGGGGGGATTGGGAGGGTATGCATCAAACAATTTGATTAGCACAAACTATAACCATGAAAACTGGATTTTAATTTTGGTTCTCTTCGTTTATATGTTAATTTTGGACAGTTTATAAATGTTCCTATAATTACCTTTCTCTGTTGCCAGTTCCACAGATGTACCCTATTATTCATATGAATCAGAAATGCTCCCAGTTTACCTTGGATGTTATCTACAATATTTCCAAGTTCCTGTGCAAGAATAGTAGCACGCTTAATGGTCTCCATAGTTTCCTTCTTTAGCTGCTGACCTTTGCTTGATTCTTGATTTCTCTATGGAAAATCAGGTGTTTGGAGCATGAGTATCACATTTTATTTTACATTTAAATCTACCGTACAACACGAAAAAGCCTGTATAATGTAACCAGAAATGTCTTCTGGCTGTTATGGACGTGAAGATCTATGTAACATGTAAATGATTTTTGACAATGCTGCAAGAAAAAAAAAAGTCACGGTCTGTCAAAAAGTGATAGGTATTTTTTTTTTTTGCAAAACAGTCTTGTGGAAATCTTTCACACTTTGGTGTCATCCTATGATTTTTCTCCATGTTCTATTTGCTTAAATTCAAACTGACTCCCATTTAAGGCCACAGTCCTCATTGCACTTACTTGAGAGTTGGTCCTGTATTATATAGTAGAGTTTTCTGCCAAATATAGTTGTCTAACCATCGTTTTGCACATTGTCCCTTGTCCCTTGTATCATGGAAATGGACAAATTGAAATCTTGAGGATGCCTATATAGAATCTGAACTCTTTTCTGCAGTTACTGTACCCACCATTGATCACAGTTGCTGGAACATGCAAAAACTATAATGCAAATTCTAAAAGAAATGTGCCAACATGGTCTTTTTCCCCAAATTATTTGATATTTCCAATTGGAGCTTGATTTTAAGATAATTATTTAAAAAATCTATTGTTCTGACAAAGCTTTTGTTTTTCATCTAACCGTCAACATTTTCCAAACAAAAATTTATAAGAAGAGCATAGCCTAAAAACATCAGCATATAGTACACCAAAATACAGATTTACACATTGTTTTTTAAAACAGCAATAGCAATAGCACTTGGACTTATATACCACTCCATAGTGCTGAGTGGTATACAAATACCAGCATATTGCCCCCAACAATCTGGGTCCTCATTTTACTGACCTCAGAAGGATGGAAGGCTGAGTCAACATTGAGTCAGTCAGGATCAAACTCCCGGCTGTGGGCAGAGTTAGCCTGCAATACTGCATTGTAACCACTGTGCCACCACAGCTTACATAGAAATGAAAATAAAATATTTGTTTTCTCATGCAATAGTAATAATTAGCACTCTGATAGTTGGCAATGAAAGAAATGGAAGTGTAGACAATATATGACATTACAACATTACACTTTTCATGTTTTTCAAAAATTTTCCCACTGTATATATACAGAAAGTTATAGGATCAGTTGAGGAAGGTTAAAAACATGCCAATCATGCTTACTTGAAAAAAAATATGAACTTTGTTATTTAGCCTGTTTTTGCTTAACTTATGACTTGGTGCTTAAATCTTTTAATTTAATTTAATTTAAAAAATAAATTAAAAAATATTGCCTAGCTATTATCATTTTAATTTCTTTGTCATGGACTAAACCATTACGTTTTATTTTACTAGGATTTGTTCTTCAGGTTCATTCTGATAGTATTACTGGTTCATGGAATTAGCAGTTTACTTCTTTAGCGTTGTTAAGCTGATCCTGCTCAAGGCAAGAGAAATATAAGATGGAAATGAACATAATTAGCAAACCTTTTCATCAAGGGCATCAATTTTCCTGAGAAGTTCTGTCATTTCATTTGCAGCATCATCAACCTGGGTTGTCTGAAGAGCAGAATGATTGTCCTTCTCGGAGAATTTTGCCTGAATATAACAATGATACAAATTGAGACATCTTTGTTAAAAATTATCTTCATTCTTTCAAGGTACTTACAAACCAATTACCTCAGGAACACATGTATTCATGAGCTTCATCACAAGAATGCAGTCATGATGTTCTGAAAGTCAGAATCAGAAGTTTGGAATGGATTTGAGGCATAAAGCAGAAGTTATGAGAATTATGTTATCATTAACTGTTGCTTATTTAGTGCTTTATTGAATTTTAAACAGAAACAGGTTGCATAGCAGCCTCCCAGTCTCTACATGGGGCTTCACATTCCTGTTCTGGTTCTGCTTTTCTTTCTCCACACCACATACTAGTTTGCATATCTGTGCATGCCATACCAGTGAATAGTGCACAGGAGGGGGCCTCCTGTTTGTCACAGGCACTGTACAGGGAATCTAAGCAAAACTTTTGGTAAGATAATAAATATATATTATTTATATATATAATTTTATATATATTATTTATATAAAATAATAAATATTTCACGAGAAGAGTCCTCCACTCCTCCACTCGCAACAGAATACCTTATTCCACCAGACTTGAAATTTTGGACTTAGACAACTTAGAACTACGTCGCCTTAGAACCGATCTAAATGTAGTTCATAAAATTATCTGCCACAATGTCCTACCTGTCAATGACTACTTCAGCTTCAACCACAACAATACACGAGCACACAATAGATACAAACTTAATGTAAACCGCTCCAAACTCGACTGCAGAAAATACGACTTCAGCAACAGAGTGATCAATGCCTGGAATTCACTACCT
>QLTV01003764.1:2329613-2373439 GCA_003457575.1 Thermophis baileyi | reverse complement strand
CTGTCCTATCTGCCACTGTGCAATTGGCAAACCATACACAGTAAGTTAAAATACTCTCTATGGTGCAGCGGTAGAAGGTCACCAGCAGTTTTTCATTCAGTTGTTGTGTCCTGAGAAGTCTCAGGTAGTATAATCTCTGCTGGGCCCTTGTGACCAGTGCTGCAATGTGAGTGCCCCAGGTCAGGTCCTCTTTTATGATAACACCCAAAAACTTAACACTGGCCATTTGCTCCACTCGGTCTCCATTGATAAGCAAGGGCTGGATGACCTTTACTATTCCTTCTATAGTCCACTATAAGCTCCTTGGTCTTATTTGTGGGGGATTGGGCTAGATGACCTCCATGGTCCCTTCCAACTCTGTTATTCTGTTAATACTTCACTGCACCCTATCAAAATAGTTTAGGCAAAAAGATAGTGACCAACCAAAGGCTTACAGGAACCAATCATAGCTGAATGGGAATGAACAAACCTAAATCTCTTTTATTCTTGACTGATACTGTCCATTCACTATACTCATCTGCACTGTATCTCTTTATCTTCATCTCTCTCTCTCTCCCCCCCCTCTCTCCCCTATCTCTATCTCATCTCTATGTATCTAAATTTCTACTTAGACAAACTAAATGAATGTATGAACTGAGTATACCATAGAACTGTGTCTGAGATTGCGCAAGCTGAAATTGAAGTTGCCTCAGTGGTAATAAATCTGGAATGACCAAGGTACGCATATCATGTATTATTTCATTGTGACGTTAATGACTTATAAACTTGCTGAGCTTGAAATTTCTGCAGACTATAACTCGATCTATTTATATAATCATAGAATTGTGGAATTGGAAGGGACCCCAAAGGTCATTTAATCCAATCCTCTGAGATGTGCAGGAGAATATATTAAGCCATGCACGAAAGGTGACTGTCCAGTCTCTTGTTAAAAACTGTAAGAGAGAACTCACAACCACCATAGGTAAGGTGCTGTATAGATCTTATTGCCAGGGAGTTTTTGTTATATTTAAATGACTCTTGGTAGTTGTAATTTGTACTCGGTATTTCTGATCTTTGTTTCTGTGGCAATGGAAATTAGGTCCTGACCATCTTGCCCAAGCATTAAAATGTTTGGGCAACCCTTTTATGTATCCGACTGCTGATATCATGTGTTGTCATGTGTTCTATTTCTCATGGCAAATAATAGCTGAGGAAGGAGCAAATTTAAAATGGAACAGAATTATTATTATTTTTTTTGTAGTGGCCCAGCTTTCATTTCTTCTTTTCTCCCACCATACAAATTTTACCTAAATCTCCCCACTCCTGTTTATTTTAATTCTGAATGGAAGCTGTTTCCGGAAACTATTTCTTCTGACGAGATTGAAGAATGAAGAAATTAGGTACCTTGAGGATAAAAGTAGTGGCATTGAGGTCATGCAAGTGTTTGTGAGCTGCAACTCCAGTGGAGATGCTTAGCAGAATTTCTTTGCTGTCCTCAATGGATTGGATTGCCAGGCTGATATCATCAGTCAAGTCCCAAATGCATTTGTCACAGCCTAGCAATAAACGAAAATGCAGACAGTTGAAAAGGGATACACATTCTCGTTAGAATCTTGCAAAACTCAAGTGTCTTTTCTGCTTTGTGAAAGAATGTTCCTGCTTGTTTTCCCCATTTAGGAAAAGTCTGCCAAAAGGATGTACAGTACAAGGAATTAAGAGTTACTTAATTACAGTAAGAAGTTCAGATTCTTGTTGTACGGTTATTACCAGTAATATTGAAGTAATTAAACCCTTATATCAAAATATATAATGTTGAACCCAAATCTTTTCACACTTCTAGATTGCTTTAAATTCACAGAAAAACAATAACCTTAGTATACAGTGTTCCCAAAGTGAAACACCTACTGCCTTACCTAACAAGTACAGCATATAATTAGGAAACTATAGGAAATGCCCTATTGCAGGACAGCAAGAGAAAAATTAACATTTAAGTGGAAGATTTTTTTTTTTTTTTAATGCAATATTGCAGGAAAGCAAGAGAAAAATTAACATTTAAGTGGAAGATTTTTTTTTTTTTTGGCGTGTTGGCTTGCTTTATTTCCAATCTTCAACCCATGGAGAGATCCTGTCACAATTGGAATATGGGAGAGTCGAGTCCACCGCGGTGCGGCTTCAACACAACCAGTCACGCTGGAAAGAAGAGCCTTAGTGGAAGTGGAAGAATTAATTAAAAGCAAAAGAAAGCAACTATTCCAGAATACAAAAAAGAAAGAAAGAAAAGAAACAAAACTCATATGACTATTAATCAGCAATTTTCCAAATATAAATGGATTTATTTTTAATGGGATACTAGACAGATTTTATTTCTTAATCTCCGTGAATACCAGATTTAATAACAGTGATACACAGAAGAAAAGACATCGGTCCCTGTTTAATAACCTATCTGTAGCTTAATTTCACAAAAGAAAGATCTGGGGCTGAAGTTGGCTAGAAATCAAGACAGAATTTGGAATTTTTATCTAGTTACTTTATTAATATATGGCCAAAAACCCAAAGTATTCCCCCAATAGAATTCTTTATTCCTAAATATATTGAGGGGTGGCCATCATTGGCAAAGAAAATGGACAAATCAATAAAGGAGAATATTTGTAGCAAAAGGAACACAGAATATGTATAATTTGGAGATGTAAGCATGGGGAAGAAGGACCGAGTGTAGCAACAGAACACATCCCTGCTCTTCTTACTGATATCTGGGCAATCTGTGACTGGAGCAGGCATTGGAGGTTCTCCGAGGCATTGTCCTGTTCGATGGTCACAAGGTGCTCCTCCACAGTTGCATGCTGGGAAAAGACAGGTCAATTTATTACTATGCAGCTGTTTAAAATGGTAAGCATGCAAGTAAATAATTATTTCATACTGGGATATTGTGAGCTCTCTGACTTAGTCTAGATAAGAAGTACTAGCTCTTTCTTTTTGTGTGTGTGTGTGTGTGTGTGTGTGTGTGTGTGTGTGTGTGTACATCAGGGGTGGGTTCCTCCTGGTTCGGACCGGTTCTCCCAAACAGGTAGTGGCCTGCTGGTGATTTCACGATGATGTCACCGAACCGGATCGGTTGGTGCTGGTCTGTGGGGGCCGCCATCTTTTTTTTTGAATTTTTAAAAAAATTTTTTTTCCTTCTGAGCATGCGCAGAAGCCAACTTCTGGCACTGTGCATGCAGTCACCATATTTTTTTCGGCTTTGTTTTTCCCCCCGGATTTTTTGTTACTGCCCACGCAGCACGGGAGGGAGAGAACCGGCAGCGAGATAAGTTGGAACCCACCCCTGGTGTACATTAATAGAATCTTGCAAGACTGAAAATAATTCTCCCCTTTTTTCCTTTTACTGTCTGTAAAACTAGGGAGGGTCCCTTCTAACTACTTCTCATGCCATCACCCCTTCTGTGAGTTGAGACATCTTTTACATGCCATTTATCCAGCTGGTGGTTCTACAGTATACACTTGAATTTTCATTTCTTAATTCCTCTTTACTTATTTCCTCAAACTCGCTTCATTTTATTTTCCTTTCCCTGGTGTTTCTTTCCTCGATCATTTTTCTACAGTCTTCAGCCATCTCAATTGCTGCCCAAAGCTCCTGCCCTTATGAATTTTTTTCTCTGTTGTTTTTGTCAATAGTGGTCAGTTGCCCAGGAATCAGGCATGTAGGCAGACATGTGAAATACTGAAATAACTCTTGACTTTATATTTTAAAGAATTGGTTTTTCTTCCTCATGTGAAAAATATTGAATTATACTTGGCTATGGCCTGGGAATCTCTGGCCCTCTTTCCTCTAAAAAGGCACTGGATGGGCTTATAAGAAATGCGATGGTTTTATACCCTGACCACTTGCATTATGTAGGAACATTCTGGAGCTTTCTCATTCAGCTGTAGCAGCATATCTACCCTAAGTTCAGACACAATCACTTGTTCAAGATGTCAAGACTCTTTATGCTGTTAATTTCATACAATTTTGTAGGGGGGGGGAAGGGGCTTAAAATGGTGAATAAAAACAGATGTTACATAAGAAATAAAAAAATGTAACATAATACTTATGATTCTGGAATGTTTATTCATATTCTTTCATTAGAAGGACCAGACAGGCGGAAAGCCATTCTATATCCTAAGCCTGAATTCGATCAATAATTTGGCATTAGAAGCAAAGCTACATCTAGGATTTTATATTATGAGGCCAAGATATGCTTTCCCTTTCCTCAAATGATATAATCCAAAGCCAATAGGCTTAGAAAAATAGCTGACTGATAGTTGATCAAAATAAAAAAAAATGTTTGGGCAAGCATTAATCACAATATAGTATAGTTTAAATCTTATTTTAGCATACAAATTCAGTATATTATATTACTGATACTATCCCTCTTGGAATTTTGGGGGTAGGGAGGAGGCATTGTAGTAAGTGTTAACTTCTGGTTAACTGTCTGGACTAGACCCTGCAGTTTTCTTGACAAGATATTTTTGGAAGTGGTTTGTCCTTCTTAGGGCTGGGAGAGGGGGAGGCCACTCAATTGGCTTTATGCCTCAGGTGGGACTAAAACTCAGGGTCTCCCAGTTTCTAGCCTGGTGCCTTAACCACCACACCTAACTGGCTCTTCATCTCTTTGTATATCTTAATAAAGTTTTAGTTATTTGGATGATTGTATTTAATTGCCTTTACTTGCTTGATCAAAGAGGTTCATTGTATGTACATCCTTTTTACATGTCTATATGGAATGTGACTATATGGTTGTGCAGAGATCTCAGTGAATTTAAGGCTGCATTCATGTACTACCTTACAAATTCTGTTATTTTAAGACCCAAGGCATTGTGACATTTGATAGTTGTTTTTCTATAAAACAAGCAATAGACATACTATAGGTTTGGGGAAAATGTATGCAATAAATCAGAAAATAATTCCAGAAACAATTATTGCAATTGAACAATAAATGTTTTTTTAAAATCATGACCTAAATAATTTATATGTGAAACATATAAGTTTGCAGCATAACAGCTCTGAGGAAATTTCTGACATACAAAAAGTAACACTCTTGCAATTTTGAATGTCTATGCTCTTACATTTACGAAATAATGCTATTTTGGCAATGGGCTCATTTGCACAATCATGTTAATAAAATATCTGTGATTTCCCATTAGATGCTTGCTAATTTACAATTTCTATGCCCTAACCCTATAACACTGATAAAAAATTCATGCATTATTTTTCATACCAACCTTTTAATCTCTGAATTCTAAAAATAAAACTGGCTATATTTCTCTATAATGTTGGAGTGTTCAAAATATTACAGATGAGAAATAAGCCTACCTAACACCTATAGAGAAAGTGGACAAAATTCCCAAATGTATATAATTATTATCTCAATCAACAGACTGTTATCATGAATATAATATAAAGGTCCTTTTTAAACCTTATACTGCTTGAAAGGCTAAATTATTTATTACTTTCAAGATTAAAAAAAACCAGAATAGCTTGTGCAATTTTTAAATGTTGGGCTTCTAAAGGATTCATTTTTGGAATACATTAAACTTTTTTGGCACATTTGTTTTATTATGTTTCTAAAATTAGCTTAGTCCCTAGGCTGGGTTGGTTTTTACTGTGATATAAATGTGTACATTGCATGATTAATGCACTACTGCAAAGCAGACAGATATCCTTGATGGATAATAATGCCAGTATATTAATCTGCCTTACTGTAAAGGCACAAAGAAGCCAGATTCCCTCTGAAATAATTTTCAGAGCAATAGCAAGTATATCTCCGGTTATAAGTTATATGATATTTAAATGAAAGGTCTGAGTTTAGTGGAAATGTTCCTTAGCAATGTTTCTCCAACACTGGAGCTTTTAAAGAAGAGACTGGACAAGCATTTGTCTGAAATGGTATAGGGTTTCCTGCTTGAGCAAGAGATTGGACTAGAAGACCTCCAAGGTCCCTTCCAGCTGTTACTCTGTTTCTGGTTTTTTATGTTTATATTCCCAACTTTATTTTATGTATCCATAAAAACTGTTCTTGTTTGCTATAAACTCACCAAAAGTAAAATATTTCTGAGGGAGATAGGTGGTTTAGAAATATGAAATATAGATAAATAGTCAACAGAGGATCAATTTTTCATGCAAATCCGTGGAACAAATAAAATATTTTACAAAATGTAGTACCTGTGCATTTTTTGGCTATTCTAGCATCCCCATAATAACCAGGAGCGCAGAGTTCACAACTGAATCCTGTGGTACTACGCATGCAGTTGCGACACTGGCCTGTCACTTCATCACAATCCTCAACGATCAAGTTAGGATCCGAATTGCCACTGCAATCACATTTTTTGCAAGTACTGCCAATCACCAAAGGGTTTCCATAATAACCAGGAGCACATCTGGAGTGAAAATACAAACCCAGCAATTAGTAATATGCATGTCTTTTAGATCTTTTGGTCTGGTGGCATTCTGGGGGGATAAATCAAGAACAACAAGGTAGAAACTTGGAGCACTTCTGGCACCCAGAAGTCTGATCTATTGCTCTGGTCTCCAGAGTTCCAAAGTTGAAATTTGCATTGCTGCCCTACACTTATCTAACACCAATATATTTCATTAACTGTTACCTTTCCAGCTGCTAATACCTTTGAAATAGCAGATTGGTGAGGAAAACAAATTATAAAAAATCATGCCAAAAGGTCATGCTGTAATATAATACAGCATTTCCGTAAAGCCCTTAAGACCTGGCTTTTCCGGCAGGCCTGGGGCCAATAGTTGTTCTGATGAGCCCATGCATGGTTGCGTGAATGTTTTATTTTAAATATAGTTGGGGTTTTTTTTTTCCCCTTTCTTTTTTAAATTGTTTTTATATGTTTTATTTTTTATGATGTAAGCCGCCCAGAGTCCTTCGGGAGTTGGGCGGCATATAAATTTTATAAAATAAATAAATAAATAAAATAAATAATTTTCACATTTCATCCGCTTGATATATTCTTCAATTTTTTGACACGGGTGTTGAAGAGATTTGAAAAGAGTTAAAAAAAAAACATTGTTTCCTGGGGCCATTGGGTGCTGCTTGCCCTTTCAGTGGGAAATCAGCTGAAATGCAGTTCATTCTTACATAATTCTTAATGCTCATATGTATGTAAGAGCACCTCTTTTTAATGAGGGAACTGAATTCATTGAGGTTCATTCCAATAACTTGTTCTGATCCTGGACAAATGTTTGCATTCAGTCATTCCATGGGAACAACCCAAACCAAAGAGAGCCTGCTCATATAGTCATCAGGGATGCAAAAGTGGAGCCACAAGTGATCCATTTCTTTTTTTTTCTAGCAATTGCTGCCCTGGAAATGCCTGAAACTGCTTTGATTTCTAATAGATTTAATACACTTCAACACTTCCACTATAAAGTGAAAATGGCCCCAAATCCCACCACTCTAACAGCCTTATGCTATCAGCAGCCTACTCCCTATGGCCTTAACATTTTTTTAAAAAATGATAATGCAAGTGCAGCTCCCACATGCAAAAATCTAACTATTCTATGCAAGCTTTTTTGTTTTTATAGGTTGTTCCTCCCATTCATTTGAATTCCCATTCCCATTCATTTGATTCATATAACCTATCCTATGCTTCTCTTCCTTTCCTCTCTTCAATACAGATGGATATATGATGGGGACGTTTCATGCACCCAAAGTGTGATGGGTAATTTGTACACTTGTGAGTTGCATACGAATGTGAGTTCATTCTTACATAATTCTTAATGCTCATGTGTATGTAAGAGCACCTCTTTAATGAGGGAACTGAATTCATTGAGGATCATTTCAATAACTTTGGTCGGAGCTAGGAATAGAGAAGTAAAACAACTGCATTGCTAACTTGAAAAAAATAATTAACATTATTCCTCAAGGAGCTCTACAGAGCAGGCATTGGTTGAGATGCCAATGTTGTGACCCCCCTCAGTTTACTTTCAGTTAGTCTTTGGTAAACTAAATTACATGCACAACAACATGTGAGGTCCACAATTTTTCTCTCTTTTATTATTGTAGTATATGAACACTTACTGATTTTCCCCGCTTCATTTAAGTGTGGGGATGAGAAGAAATTTTACCTGTTAAATCATATATATACTGGAATAATCAAAATTTATAATTCTTAAAACATGTCCATACCTTTCGCAGTTTGACCCTGAATAATGTTCTTTGCATTTACAGCGCACCACTCCATTTTTTCTGTAACAGGAGACTCCAAAGCTAAAAGTATATTAAAAAGTCATTATTGGAGATGATTATTCACACACTCATGGATGTAACCTGTACTATACAGAACCTCAGTGGGTTTACGCTGAAAACCTTTGTACATTTACTGCCAAATGTGGGAATACCTCATCCAGATCTAAGGTTTAGCTACTCCTAGGAGATAAAATAGAGGTCACAAGAAGGTAAGATAAACAATGACCTCACTAGCCAGTTTTGAATGACTTCAAAGTATAAATAATAATAAATAATATAATTAATAAATGAAGTAGCTGTTATTTATGCTGGTTGTCAATAGGAGAGGAACAAAGAGAAATCATATTTATTTCCAAATGGTTTTAGTATGAACACATATGTTCAAGCTCTGTCATTTCCTTCATTTCAGTCCTTGGTTGCTTTGAAGGAGAATTATTGCTACCAAAAATGCCAAGTGGTGTATAACTTATATACATGAACCTCTTAGAACCCTTACAACATAATTCATTCAGATTCCATTGAAGTTAATTAGATTCAAACCATAGGCAATTGCCTGCCATGCAGCCTTTGTAAGACTATTAAAAAAAGAAAGCAAAATTAACTCAACCTACAATCTGAAAATTTTCTTTTAACTGAAATCTATTTGAGACAAGTTCTTTTATTAGAGCAAAGATAAAGGGAAGCAAGCTTCCAGGCTGTAAGAACTCTCCAGTGGGCAAATTAATAAAAATGTTGAAAAGGGAAGGGGGAGGGAGAAAATATGGCTGGGAAATAACACTTTTTTTCTACTCCTTTTTTTCCCCAGGAAAGAAAGGAAAAGAGAGCAGAGATTAAGTTTTGCAGCTGTATCAGTCCTTGCCACAGCTGCTATCTTGGAATGCACAAATATTGGATCTCTGAAATTATGAATGCGTTAGAGAAATCCAGAGAAACCCAAATGAAAAACAACATCCAATTTTTCAATATTACGCAAGAATAAATTAACTCTGTGTGACTTTAGCGTTCTTTTATTTTAGGTAGGGAACTAATGCATCAGATCAATTATATCTGAATACTATAAGCTAGCTTTCCCCAATCTTGAAAATTCTCAATATTTTCAGAGTTGCAAAATTCTCAATATGTTCGGAATTCCAAAATTCTTTGCCATTATAATGAAGATTGGGAAACTAGTTGGGAAACTTTATGATAAGCATTATTACAATACTATCTTATTTTTTATTGTCCGGTTTGGATATTCTTTGCACACTACCTTGATAATATAATAATGTACTTTAATACACATTATTTTACATATTTTATTTCTTAGTGCATTCCCCCCCTCCCAAATATTCAGCTTTTGAAAGCTGGCCTATTTTAACTTACAAACTCAGTCACAGAAAAACTATTCAGTAACTATGCTGTTTAGTAACCAAAAGATACAGTATATTCGCTACAGATGGTGTCATTCATTAGGGAATCACATGCTTTTCCCGTTCAATAATATTTGGCAATTCTATCTCCTCCTGGGAAATTTTGGTGGGATTCCAAAACCCAAATCACAAGGCAGTCTCTTATATCTATTTCCTGTGGCATAAACTTCATGGGCCAAAGTCCATTTTGTCAGACCTACTGAGTAGATAATGCTGGTTACTGTTCTGACCTAGGCTTCCTGATCAAAGAATACAGCACAAATGACGTCCCAAAAACCTCTTTTATTTTAACGGCTGGAAATTATTTTCATTCCCAGCCGTAATAAGTCCCAAACAAATGATAATAAGTCTGACAACAGTCTTTCAGGGAAAGGCAGATAAGCACATGAACTTTGATCTTCCTTGACAAACTGCCAAAGACCAATTAGCAAGAAACTTGGCAAGGCCAAACAGCGACACAGAGAGCACACGAACCTTGATCTTCCTTGACAAACTGCCAAAGACCAATTAGCAAGAAACTTGGCAAGGCCAAACAGAAACACAGAGTCCGGGCTAGAATGACACGAGTTGAACAAAGTTGCTTCCTGCGACGAGCCCTTCCGTGTGCTCCACTTATATAGCCTTACTCCCGAGTAGTCCTTCTCCTCTGAAACTGTTCTTGCCTTCTGGCAGCTCTGTGCATGCACGCATTGAGAACAGGCTCCCCCTGTTCCTCTGCCTCACTCATGTCAGCCTCTGGAGGCTCTGGAGTCGGGACAGACCTCCCAGATGGCCCGGGCTGGAACCCTGCCTCTGGCACCAAGCCTTCTCCAGACTCCAGGCCTGGCCCATGTTCCTCCCCAGCCTCCTCGCTGTCCGACTCTGCCGCCAGCTCCGCAGGCTGCTGGCGGACCACAACAGTTACAGAAATAATATAAATATATTTTTCTCCTAGAGCAAGGATTTATTAATCTAGCTTCTTCCCAGGTTACCTAGCTATCCAACATATAGAACATGGATGCTGTAACAGGTGGCTGGTCAATCTCAAATCCTGATTCCCTTCACATCAGGTGGCCAGAAATGAGTTTTTCTAATACCAGCAGAATTGGCTGTATGGAGTTCGTAGCTTCCACAGAATTCTGATGGGATTGTTCTGAGTAGCTAATCAAATGCAAATAAAAAACGCTGTATTCTGGCTTCTATACTATTTCATCTGCATGTCTAAGCCACTATTCTCTAGAGCTACCATGAGTGCATTTATTTCCCTTGTTTGGAGATGTTTATAAGGTCAGAGAGAGACTTGTTTGAGATTGTCATGAAAAATAGCACTTGCACACTGCCTTCTGTTAACATTTTAGTGACATCATTTCACTAAATGTTTCATCCCTGGAGTATTTTTCTCCTCTACCAATTTTACACAGAGTTAATTCCTTATATATATTGAAAAGAACTCCAGTACTGGACATAATAATAAGCTAGAAGTATTTCTGTATATTCTAACTAAATTAATCACATATGTTGACATTTTAAATAACTGATATTCAGTTGTCCCAGGACTCTTCTGCAAACTCCCAAGCTATCCGATATGAATGGAGATAATCTTCCAGACCTCCATGCCTGCTCAGAAAATCCATCACAATCCCTACAGATGAGTTCCAAGAACAACTGTGTAAATAATGAAGCTGCCAGTTTAAAGAATTTGATACATTTTCGATCAGACTTTATAAATCCTTGTTCTGTGTTAGCTAGTTTCTTTGTTGCAAAACAGAAGAGCAAGCCTTTGTTTCCCATAATTTTTAAGGAATTATATTCCTGTAACAATACATTTTTAATGTAAAAGGAAAAAGTGAATAAAGTGAAAATAATAAAGACAATAATACGTTGAGAATGTACACCCAAAATTCTAACTACTCTAAGGGTAGGCAACAATGAATGTTTCCTTTCCTTTATTTAAACTATTAATCAGAGAATGTCTCTTTTATTTGAAAGGGACACACAGCACAGTAGCTTTGAATATGGCTCTTGATAGGATCGATCAGACGTAAACCAGATTTTAAATCAGTTGCACTTCATTGGCAAAATTTTCATGACAATGATGGAAAGTTAATTAGGAAACATTCCTTGCCTTGATGGAGATGTGAAATGGGTTGCAAATAAATGGAAATCCTAAAAACGACAGCAGGATATTTGCAAAACTCTGAGCAATTCAAAAGTTTATTTTCTAAGAATGAATAAAATGACCTCTGATACATATCGATAGTGGAATAAATTCTGGTTTAGATATCTGGTGGGGTGGAGGGGCATATGTATGCATGTGTGTTGAACAGTAAGACATTTTCTATACAGAAGGTACCAGGAACCTTTTTGCAGAAAATGGAAATACGCCTGTCAGAAATCGGAATAAATAACAGTGCTGAATGGAGAAATGTCCACTTTGGGTTAAAAGTCTCAGCAGGTGACAACATTTAGCTAATTTTGGATGATCTCATAAAGCTAAGCAGATCTGGCCATGTTAGTCCTAGGATGAGAAACTACTGGGGTATACCAGAACTGTAGACTAGGAAGTTGAAAAAAAAATCTTTGAAGGCAATGACAATCCATTTCTATATTGTCACCAAGGGCATGCTGAAGTTGAGTTCAACTTGAAGGAGCCTTTGTGGCTAAATTCAATGGAGCCTGTAAGTGGCTGCCATTCTGTGGTCAAAAATCTACACAGGGAGCCATTCCTTTGTGAAATATGTATTCCCCCCCCCCAAACAAGAATATGTGTGAAAGTTGGGTTCCAAAAAGAAACTAAATATGTTTGTGTGCGTATCTGTGTATGGTGGTAGTGAAAGCGGGGGTGCCTAACCTAAGGCAGTTTATAATGTAAATATCTGCACTGGATAATTTTTTAAAGAAAAACATTATATGCACTCCATTGATTGAAAAGCCAAAAGATTGATGTATATATTTTTTGATAAGCATACTAGAAAAACATAGCTATCATAAAATGTAAGTTCTTCAGAGTGAATTTAGTTGATGCTATATATAGTATATTAGGATTTACCATATAGTGTATTAACATTTGTCTCCATGAAATTACCTGCATGTATACACTAGAGAATAACAAGCATGTTTCCATTCAGTGTTCTAAAGTTTAGAGACAGAAGAGAAAGACGATCTGAGAAAATGATGGCTCTAGCTTTATTAAAAAGATATTCCTAAAAAAGGAGATCTGCCCCCTACCCCACAAAGAACATCATTTTTACAAGATCTCAGGTCACAGAAGACAGTATATTACATTTAATGAGAGAACAACACTTGTTCTAAATGGGATGAATTAAAGCAATTTCCTTAACTGATGAAAGGCTTCTGGCAAAGGAACATTTTCAACAACTAAAGCTCCTTTCTATAGAGTTTCTGTGCTTCCCTAAAATTGTACCGATAATAAAAGCTATTGGAACTTTAAGGATCTTGCACATTTTTCGGTAAAACTCTTATGTTGTGTTGTGACCAAAGCTGGTTCCCCTAAAGCAACGACATCACTTTAAAGAAATGACATAATTTTGTGGCATGCAATCAGTAATACAGGTAGTCCTTAACTTACGACCACAATTGAGCCCAAAATTTCTGTTCTTAAGTGAGACATTTGTTAAGTGAGTCTTTGCCTCATTTTACGACCTTTCTTGCCACAATTGTTAAGTGAATCTTTGCAGTTGATAAGTTAGTAACCTGGTTGTTAAGTGAATCTGGCTTCCCCATTGGCTTTGCTTGTCAGAAGGCCACAAAAAGTGATCACATGACTTTAGGACACAGCTAAAGGCATTCTCATAAACCTAGCTGAGTAAATGTAATTGTTTCCCATAGACTTTTATATCCATTTTTCCTGTTGTACAAATATTTTCTTTGTTGTGTTCATCTTTTATCCTTGTTATAAAATCTTTAAATCTAAGAGACAAACCAAATGGCCTTATCTCCACCCATTGGAACAGATCCCAAATATTACTAACCCATTATCCACATTAGGCATAAAGCACTGTAAACTGTGAAACCTTTTTAAAAATCATATAGTTAATTGCACCATAACATATCTACCAAAGAGAAAGAAGTAGGAAAGGATTTTTTTTACTTGATCTTTTACAGTTTCAACATCTGTCTTCCACAATGTATTTTTGCAATGTAAGCAATATGTATGAATTCATGGAAGAAAAAAGTAACAAATGCTTTGGAAGCAAGACTAATAGACCATTCGTGCAGTCTGTCAGCTTAAAGGTTACGAAAATTGTATGAAATCGGGCTGCTACTGAAATGGAAATTATAAGGATAAGAAGTGACAGTTTATTAGGATCTTAGAACTATTTGGAGTTTGTGCCAGATAAATGACCATGAATTCTATGTTATCTATATATTAGTAAAAGTATTGTGTCTGTAACCTTTAACTGGGTGAAATGGTGCATCATAGAGTAACACTTTTTGAACCGAGGTATTTTAAATGGTCTTACTTACAGAATGTGCCCCAATCCAGGACCCATAACTCCCATGGAATTGGAATTAGGGAAATGTTATAAAACATTTTATGACAAAAATGATCATAAAGCATTTTATGACATAATACAAAATGTCATAAAACATTTCCTGTGGTCAGTTCTTGATGTTTGATAGTTATACAGTTTAACATAGGCTACTTTGAAGGCAGATCCATCTCTGAATACATCCCTGAATTTTTAAGAACTTGTCAAGTTCTTTAGAAGCTATGACACTCTTGAAGGCATTGAGGAATCCAGTAACAAAATCTCTCTAAAACGATGACCACATCATGGATTATTTAGTTGAATATAAGTGTAGGATTTCCATTCATTCCTCATAATGCTGGGCTCTTATGGATTTCATTCAGAATACTGAATACTTTGGCTGGATATATCACATATATTTTACATATGTAAACTTTCTTAACATTTCTATTAGTCTGGATTGCTGTCATGTTCTGTAATACAGTATATCTGAAAAGCCTTGTCTGAAGATTTGAGGCATATTTTCCTGAAAACATCTGTACCCAAATTTGCTCCCAACCAGAAGATTAAACTAGTTCCTTGAAAGAAAGAAAGACTTTTTCAAGGCACATTTCTACTATAAATTCTTTCCCTCCAATTTGGTGCAGTGGTTAAGGCATCAGGCCTTAAAAACCAGGAGACTGTGAGTTCTAATACAGCCTTAGACACAAAACCAACTGGTGACTTTAGGCCAATCACTTTCCCTCAGCCCTAAGAAACAAGCAATGGCAAACCACTTTAGGAGTCAAAACTGACCCAAAGGGGCTCAGGTGCACACACACACAAGGTAGATCACAGAATAAAAGAAAAAAAAGATTAAATATAATGTCTGCAATATCAGGCAACACTAACATAATTTTTTTAGGTACGGTAGATTAAAGCGCAATGAAGTTTGGCCATGGGTATTTTTCTCAGCAGCAGGAGGGATGGCTATAATAACTAACATCATTTGAAAATAAATATTAGTTTGCCTACTTGGCCACCAGAGGCAAGGGACAAGGGCAAGGTTGGCAGAAGCTGGGTGCTCCTCTGGTCACATCACCCAGATAGCCTTCTGGACATCGGTCACAGTGGTCTCCAGTTGTGTTTCTTTGGCAGTCCTGTAATATGAGAAAGAGAGAGAAGGAATACAAACACGTAAGAATTTCTTATTCAGATGACCTAGAAATTATTGAAGTGAACACTCTTGGCAATCAGTGTGAGAAACCTTGGTGTTGATGTGGTGATCTGGTGTTTATTGACGGATAAAAATAAGATTTTAGAATCATATTTAGACTTTTGAAGCTGAACATGTCAGGCTTGCTAACAAAGCACCAACCAAATCATTTGCAAGATATAATTTTGGAAGGCATATTTCTGCAGCCTGCCCAGAACTGCTCAGTGCAGTTCTTTTGTTGTTCTAAACCATAGGTGTCAAACTCGCCATGTCACATTGCCGACACGTGACGTTTCGCGATGTTTTTCTCCTTTGTGGAGCTGGGGTGGGCGTGGCCTGCATGTAACGCATCTGGCCCACAGGTCACCAGTTTGACACCCCTGTTCTAAACCATTCCATCACCAGCCCAATCATCACTGCTCACAGTGAGATCTACAGTATATTATTAAAGGATTCATTTCGTGATGCCTGCTTGGAATCAGTTTACCGATGAACATGCTGGCTAACCTTAATTATCAATTCATTTCCAAGAGCATCCATACAGGTATAGGGAATGGTTCCAATTCTTAAAAGTTAATGATTGAAGAAAGGCTCTTGAAGAAAGCCACAGGTTAGACACGGAGGAAAAAAACCTGCTTCCACTTCATTTTATTTAGCATTCAGAGACTTGGGTTCTCTGACATACTGGTGTATGACAGGTTACTTTAGAAAAATGGCTACAGAGAAATAGAACAAAAGAAAGGCTGCAATCTCCCATATTTCAATCCATCCAAGAAGATAGTTTCATTTAGTTCTGTGGTAAAAATGATTTCTTTGTGGCTTCTGCAGGGTTTTTGTTTGCCATATTTCATTTTTGTTTGTTGAAATGCAAAACACCCTTTTCTTATCTTTTTGTCAACATACAGAAAGAAAGTTTATTTTTTTAAAATGTACAGAAAGGAGTGCAGTTTTAAAATGTCAGCCTCTGGGCAAAGATTGCCTACATATGATCTTTGAACCTAACTGTGTGAGGATCATTTTTTTTTCATAGTTTTTCTTTTAGAAACTTCTCTTCCTCCCAATTTTGGGAATTTGATGCAAAAACAGTTTACAAGAGAAAATATGGAAATATACTGAGCATTTCAAAATAGCAGTTTATTCTGAATGCAGAGATGGCTGATTTCTCCAATCTATGCAACATTTGCCAAAGAAGGAGAAAGATTTGTTTTATGGCATTTCTATGCCGCTATCTTCCAAAATGGCATTAAGAATGCAAGAGAAATATTAGGGATTGTACATTATATCCTATTTTAAGTATAAAATCAAAATAGTTTGAGAGCCATTTCAAGTCATTTTGACTGTTCCGTTTTTGAAAAAAGAAATTTGCTTGTGCATGAAGGGTTTGTTACAAGATTGGAACAAACAGCCATTCTGATTAATGCTGTTTTGAATGTTTGATCCTGATTTGAATGGCGATACAAGTATTTTTCCTGTATCTTGAAAAGATATATTTTACCCCTGCTTGGGCCAGTAAAGAACTAGACATGTCCCTGCTGCCATTAGTTTAGATTGGGCATCTCTCTGTGGGCATCTACATGAAGATTTCAGAAAATCTGAGGCATTTAAGCAGGCATGGTTTATTTTCTTTAAGGATGATGCTTTCTCTGTTTCTAGATATTAAGCACATTTCACAGTTCTTGGCTGGATACATCACACTCGAGCCCAGCCTTTACCTGCAATACGTATATAAAAAGTGTTACTATATTTCTGAATAACAAATAAGGCTCAATAACATATTTACAGCTTATATTGCACATTTCTTAATTCCTCTGTTTCCAATTTGCAGACTTTTTGAAGCACGAGTGGTTGGCAAGGGTCTGGTGCCCACTGCTTATGTGGCCAGTGAAGACCAACCCAGACATTTTTTTAAATAGGGGCTATAAAGGTTAAGGTTATGATCAGGTTCACTGCTAAGTGCTGCTTAAAGAAGCAGAGGAAATGAAGCCATAAACTTTTTTTACAGAGACCACAAAAATGATTAAAAAAAAAACACCTACCAAAGGATAAGTTGACTTAAACAGTTGCCTTATAAGTCTTTTTTAAATCCATGACAATGCTAGTTTAAATCCTGGGAGAATGTTTACATCTGCCTTCCCCACCCCCCCGCCTCCTAAAGGCAGTAGCTGGACTTTTCTTTCTGGAAAAAAATTAAGCTTACTGTGCAAAGAATAAGAGTTTGCCCATCTGGAAAGGGAAGTGATGGTGGTAGATACCTAGTAAATGGCAAAATTTCCCAAAGTTGTCAAATTGTGACTTAGCTAAACAATGCCTTGAATTTTTCATAAGCGCTGAAATTGCCGAAATTATAACTAAATAAACTGAACTAACTAAACTTTTCACAAAACTAACTAAACCTTTTCCAAATTCACTGGCCGGTCAGAATACCTGATTCTGATTCCCAAGATCAGAATATCTGATTCTGATCCCCAAGTTGTGTATGGGTTTTAATTATTTTTAAATGCTTTTTATTATGTATTTTTTTAATAATGCTTTTTTATATTTTAATAAGGTTTGTATTTGTTGTAAGCCGACCAGAGTCCCTTGGGAGTTGGGAGGCAAAGAAATACATATAAATAAATAAATAAATAAATAAATAAATAAATAAATAAATAAATAAATAAATAAATAAATAAATATATGTCACTAAGCTGCCAAAGTCCACTCACTTTGATCCCTAAAATAACTACCTTTTACTTTAGGAGTAATCAAGGTTTTCAAGATTCTGTTGTATTATCCTAACTATCAATAAATCTAATTCCAAAAATACAAGAACTTCTTGATTTCTATACCTGCCAGTCTCACAAGGCTAGATGTAAGACTGCTTAATGGCAATCAAAATTATTCAGAACCTTTTTGAACATAAAGTTATCGCTAACCTTTTTGTTAGCATTTTGGTTATTTTCTATGAAGTGGTTTGACAGGACACTTTCGTTGTTTAATTGGTGCATTCTTGCTTCAGATTTCTTTCTGCCTACATGTTTACTCAAGTTAAGGTGTCTGAATTCAAAGCTTATTCTTGTGTTAGTGTATTTAGGATTGCATTGAGTAAAATGTAGTTTTCTCCACTAAGTGAATAGAGAATTTAAATCTTTAGAACCTTAGTGGATGACATAAATACTGCAAACAAATCAATTCTGTGTAGCTCATTCTTATGCATGCAAGCTCCATCTGAATGGTATGGGGATCACTCCCAAGTAAGTGCATACAAGATTGTAGCTTCAGACTTGGAAAAACACTAGATAATGAAATTATTATATTCTTATTTGGCTATCTTGTTAGCTGCTTTGTTAGCTGAATATTTAGTTTAAGCTGTGGAGACATTTTGTCCAATACAAACATTTTGGAGTACAATCCATGGTGTTTGCAGCAAAATGTGATGGCACCAAATAGACCTTGTAGAGATGATCATCACACAAATGTCATCATTGCATATTGGGTACTAACATCTGACATATACACAGAGGACGTGCAATAAGTCATTCATGGTAGGCTTGTGGTCTTCAAAAGGCAATGTGAGCCAGCATTTCAGCAATGAAGCAAAGCCCACCAGCCCACTCCTAGCCAACCAGAATCATTCGGTAGTGAGATGGACAGCATAAAAATTCAACAAACTAAATCTCTTAAAAAACAAAAACAAACCCTAGACAACAGAAAAGCAAGCTTACAAAATTCAGAGAATATCTGACTTCACATGACAGAAATCATAAGAACGACCACTTTTGAGGGCAAAGGCATTCACAGACATTGTAAAGCAAGAGAGATTACCTACCACACAAATACCAGATCCATCAAGACACTTGTAGGCATTGTTATTGCAGTGGCAGGGGCTGCAGTTGCCCGAAATGGTGCGATAAAACCCTTCTTGACATTTCTGAAAGAAAAATCCAAGGGGGAAAAACATGTAATTGGCTATATTTTCCCAGGTTAATTTTGTTTTTTTTTACAACCTATATATTGCCTAGCTAGCATGTAGCTATAACTCATGATAAAAAAAATCCCTGCAATTTTAAAAATAAGAATAAGATCAATAAAAACAAATGCAGCTACTATAGCTCAGATTTGGTAGCTCTAATATGTTTCTTAGCTCTGGCATTTTCAAGAAAGGATTGTGTGTATTAGGATGTATCAGCCACAATCCTAGCAGCAAGGCCATAGCAAATTTTTATTATTGGACATTTTAGACAACAAACCTTCGAAATGACCTTGTCTGAAGCCTGATAATATAGCTCTTCCGAATCCATATATCTAAATAAGACACATGCAGAAAAGGTGATAAGTCAGGGATAAAGAGGTAATCTAAATATAGGCTGTGTACATCCATTAAGGCACATATTTATGAAAGCAATTTTAACAGATTGACAGATGGGACCGATCTGTCATTACTTTTCAAATTCCTTTTTTCAGTGGTTATAAAAGGAGGCAATCTCTTATGCAATGGTCAATAAAACAGATGAAATAAGCTTTTTAGAGTAGGATAATAGGCACTTATTTCAATGTCAGCCTTCGTTTTGATGACTCTTTGGACACTAAGAACTGAGGTTTTGATTCTTCATGCAGCAAGTGAATTCAGAAGAGCACTGTGAAGTTTATATCAATATAAAGGAAATAAATACAATCCCAAATTATGTCTGCCCCCATTTATCCTCCTGTCCTAACTATTTGAGTACAGCTTATACTACCTTCTACCCACTTCTCCTTTCTTGCGGGAACACAGTTTGGTTGTTCCATTTATTGCCTCTAGTATTATCAGGACATTTAGCTAATTGTATGATTTAAGTGATTTAATATTCCTTGGTCCAAAAAGAGTTGATTATGAAAGTATGGGGACTAATTAAACTGGCAAACTACTCTCTTTTCTTCCATGAGCAACAGTGCTTTACCCACTGGCGTATAATTCAACTTTTTTTTAAAAAAGTAGGTGGGCTGAAATAATCCTTACTTCAATTCTTTCTTTAGCATTAACATTCTTATTTGCTGTGAGGATCAGTTCAAACCCAGGGGAGAATTCTTTTCCCAACCCAAAGAAGAAAAGACCAGTCATGTTGCTAAACACAATTAAGTCTTGAAATTGTTTTGACACCTGCATTTTGTTTTTTTGTGAGATTTTTTTTAAGGCAAAGGCATCCGTAGCTCCAGAATAGCTAAATTATGAATGTTGTCTTCCTTTACAAATAATGAAGTGCCTTATGCAGACAATAAGTACAATTACTTCCTCTTCCCTTTTAGCTTATCTTACATCAGGCATTGTTATATTTTGTGAAGCTGAGAAATAAAAGATAAGCACCCAGTCTATAAAATGAAAGGAAATGTCATAGTCAAAGCAGAAATAAGATGACCTCAAATTAAGCTGGAAATGTCTGAATTGGAAAGTGCTTTATATATTAAAAGGTACAATGTGCTTAAAATATTGTACTGTGTTGCACAAGCACACAGTTGTATAGCCTAAAATTTTGTATTATGAAGATGAGAACATTTATGAAGCCATAATTTTCTATTAATGGAGTTATGTTAATTGAACCAGCTTGTTGACTTCTCATGTATATGAACATTCTTTTATGGCTCCAACTGATAAGAGTGCAATTGATGCTTGAGAAAACCTAAAAACAGGGCTGATTGGCAGGATGCCTTGCAGATAGATATTTATTGAATACATGGATACATCCATGTAATTTTTGCATGATTAAAGCAACTTATATCCTCCGATCTGGATTTTTTTTTTACCTACTATTTCAATGTATCTTTAGATAATCATTGTATATGCAGTTTCCAGGGAGTACTGAAAATAGTGGAAATTACTTTTGTGGAAAAATGTGTAAGGTTGCACTTTTTAAAAAGCTGCCACTGAATATGTTATGAGCTATGAACATGTCCCTACTGAACTACTGTACCTGCTAGTGATGACTTTATGAAGAAGACATCCCCATTGCATGAATGACTCATTTATTTTTTTATTCCCTGCTTTTCCAATAAACACACAAATGGAACCGAATAAGCTTCTTGAATGAAAAGCAAAAAGTTTTCAAAGACTAAACCAAGAAAGTCCAGTTGCCTTTTGGAAAAAGCAGCTTTGGGGCACATAAATGGAAACTTGCACTTTTTTACTGTTACAATGGATATATCTGATAGTAAAAATAAGCCATGTTACACCAGAAATTCAAGAAGGCTTTCCATGCTGAGATTCAAAAGAAGGCAACTTGGAGTATTGCTGAAGATTTATTTATCATTTCTCTGATACTAGCATATTTACTGTGCTATTTTTTTTTTAAAGAAACCAATCAAAATACTTCTATATTCTTGAATGCATTGTAAAGGAAAGCTGTCTCTGGCAAATGAGAAATGGCTTTACACTATTAAAAAAATCTTTTAAAGTTCAAAGTTCAAAGTCTTTATTGTCATTGTACATCATGTATACAACGAAATTGGTTTAGCCTCTACTGGTGCAGTCCATACAAGAATACAAGACAACATGAATAATATAAAGAATAATCCTTATACAATTAGTTAGAAAATCTACTAGTCATACGTTTCCATATAGCAATAGCAATAGCACTTAGACTTATATACCGCTTTATAGTGCTTTACAGCCCTCTTTAAGTGGTTCACAGAGTCAGCATATTGCCCCCAACAATCTGGGTCCTCATTTTACCCACCTCGGAAGGATGGAAGGCTGAGTCAACCTTGAGCCGGTGAGATTTGAACCGCTGAACTGCAGCTAGCAGTCAGCTGAAGTAGCCTGGGGTAGAAGCTGTTTTTAAACCTGTTTGTCCGGCTGGCTATACTTCTGTGTCTTCTGCCCGATGGTAAAAGTAAAAAAGAGACTCTGGACAGGGTGTGAATCATCCCTAAGTATCTTCCTTACTCTGCTGAAACAGTGAGACCTGGCGATGTCATCCTGGCGGTGTTAGGGGGCAACCAATGGTTTCTTGTGCCGAATTAAGGTAATTAATTAATTACATTCCATTACAAAATTAAATATGTTTCAACTTTTCTCACGAAGCTCCAGAAAATCTTTCATTTTGAGGAATGCAATATCTTTCCCCCTTATTTGGGAATTCTGCAAATTAAAATTGTAACCTGTCTTTTGGGTATCAACTTGATAAGGTTGCTGCCTAGATTATGACTTGCTGTTATTGGCAAACCCAACCTAGGACTGGATTTATTTATTGTGTAGGTTGAAAATGTGTTGTGCAAATGAATTTGTTGGTTTATAAAAAGTTACAGCGTTGGAGAGCCAAATCAAAACTAATATTCTGTAATGGAAACTCAACAGGTAATGTTGGACTCTCTTTTGCCAGCCAAACTTACAGAGTTGTTCTCATAAAATGAAAATATATCCTCACTCGAGTCTTTTTGAGCTCTTGAAGGAGAGGGACTATGAATCAAATGAACAAATCACGGTTGGTAGTTTTTAATGGATTATAGGAACCCATTTACTGTAAATAACAAAATGCAAACCTGGTCTAAATGTTTTTCTGGGCTGACACTTTATTTGCAGCCATTTTCTTGTACTGGGTTTAGGATCATTAATAATAGAGCATGTTCAGAAAAAGACAGCAAACATCTGCTTTCTATTTTGTTGGAAGAGGATGGTTATGAAAAGAAAATCTCCTCACTCTGCATATCTACTTTTATGGTAATAGTCCTGACTTCTTACATACTCTTTCTTTGGTTCTATCAAACAAAATCAAAAGCTAAGTGTATTTCCTCCTTAAAGGCAGTTCAAAAGTTCCTTACTGTTCTGTAAAAAAAACAAAAAACACCTTTGAACTTTGGTTTAGTTATACACTGCATTCTGCAGTACGATAAAAGAGAAAAATGTGTAGTTTATTTTTGTTAATTGTTTCTATTTAAAGTTTTCCTGACATTATTTCTGCCTCGCAGTAAAACAGCAGATAGATAAAAATCATTGGGGTGACTTCAGTGCCATTAACAGATCAATTAGCAGATCAAAAATCTATTACTCTGGAGCTCAAATGGAAGAAGATTGTGCTTTCAGAGTATATTGCAAGGAGCTTTTGTTAAAAATATATTCATGATTAGAAGCATGCAGATATCTGATCATCTGATCCATGTTTCTGGTTTGAATTGGAGCTGCAGAAGCAAAAATGCCAAATGTCAGAGAGTTTCAAATAATAACAAGGAGCTTTTAAAATCATGAGTTTTTTTTAAAAATGGCCAGTAGTAGTAGAAGGCAGACAGGCTGCTGGACTGATGATCCTATTCAAAACATCTGGCACTCAGCAAACTTTAAAGTGCTAATCTCCTAATCCTGGATTTGAGGATACTAAACATGCACAACTTGCAGACAAATTATAATTACAGGTAGTCCTCGACTTATGACCTCAATTGAGCCCAACATTTCTGTTGTTAAGTGAGACCTTTGTTAAGTGATCTTTGTCCCATTTTACAACCTTTCTTATCACCGTTATTAAGTGAATCACCACAGTTGTTAAATTAGTAACACAGTTGTTAAGTGAATCTGGCTTCCCCATTGAACTTGCTTGTCAGAAGGTCACAAAAAGGGATCACATGATCCTGGGATAGTGCAAACGTCAGTTGCCAAGCATCTGATTTTTGATCATGTTACCATGGGGATGTGGCAACTGTTGTAAGTGTGAAAAACGGCCCTAAGTCACTTTTTTTCAGTCACTAAATGAACTGTTGTAAGTCGAGGACTATCTGTACTCAAATGGAAATGGATATGGTCTTCTGAAGTAGGTTTAACCCAAAGCAATCAAGGGCAGGATCCTTGGCCCCTCTTTCATCATGTATTCTATTTTCTCTTTGGATAGGCACTTTGTACACTGCCATTCATACTATGTCAGTAAAGGGAAGTACAGTACCGTAGTTTGGAATGTAAATTGACTTAACAAAAGTTTATTATTTTTGTTTAACAATAACAAGAACTAAAGGATTTGATTTTTTAAGGTCAGCTGGCAGAAATTAAAAGAGTTTAAGAGGAAACTGGCTGTGATATTTTTTTTAAAGCTATGATCTCAGTTCTAGTGTTCAAAAGAAAGTTTGGGCTGATTAAACATTCTGAGGTACCTTGTCATTTAATTCCAAAGATGCATCTGCCCTTTGGACTGTTACTTTCTGCAGTTAGTTTCTGGTTAGTAGATGTAATGATCTCATAAAAACAAAATACAGTAAACCATGTAAGTCTGAAGTTTGTTTACTACTTTGCTTGAGGAAAAAGCAGGACAGTAATAGTATTACAAATTTTGCCCTCCAAGATAAGGAGTTAAGTTAAATTAAATTTTAATTTAATTTTAATACGATATTCTGAAGCAAAGTCTTTTTATATTCTTCAGGTTTCCAACATAATGCTCATTACTTTAGAAAGCCCTGTGCTTTGAATATCATTGTGAGTCAAGACTGGGTCAAGTTTTGTTTTTGTTTTTAACTGCAGTGTTAGTTAAATAAGACACAATCTGCTGGGTTCACACATCGCATTAACAAAGCCAAACCTACTGTATTATGGCTTAGTACATTATGTGAATCCAGTAAGGGCAAAACAATGTAGGCAAACTATATTAAGGAGATGCTAAAAACCAAAACTGATGGAAGGAAAATGAAGTCAGCATGAGTGCAGAGTTTCTTATATTTATAAATTAATATTTGTTGGACAATTCCTTTGTAATGTGATTTGGACATTAAACTAAAAGCTATGTAATTGTATTAATTTAACCTAGTCTAATAATCCATTTAAGCAGGGAAACAGTAAGCCTCACAGGCATAAGAAATGCTGGAGATGTAAAACTGTATTTCAAGCTATGCCAGGATGAATCATAAACAAGTCTGCTCAACAGATGATTTCAGTGCTTATATGGTATTCTTCAGGCATTATGTTCTTACTGTTTCAGAAAGACTGCCCTGCTATTTAATTAATAGACTGTTCATTACTAGGTTTTCTTAAAGTTAGATCTCATCACAGATATGTCTCCCAACTATCACAACTATTGCTGTATTTTTTTCTAAGAGGAACTCATAATGACCGATGGAATGGAATGGAATAGAATATTCTTTCTTGGCCAAGTGTGATTAGACACACAAGGAATTTGTATCCGTGCATAAGCTCTCGGTGCACATAAAATAAAGTAATATAATCACAGTAATGATACCAATAAGAGAAGGTAGTAGAAAAAGATGAGAAGGATAATAGTAATACAGCCATACTACGTGGGTAAATACACATAGACATTAGACAGCACTTTGAGAATTAGGTGTTCAGCAGAGTGATGGCACGAGGGAAAAAAAACTGTCCCTCTGTTTAGTTGTTTTGGTATGCAATGCCCTTAGTGGTGTCCTGAGGGGAGGAGTTGAAACAGTTTATGTCCAGGATGTGAGGGGTTTGTAGATATTTTCTCAGCTCTCTTTCTGATCTGTGCAGTATACAGGTGTAAATATAAATATAAATAAATATAAATAATATTTATAAAATAAATATAAAAGTTAAATATATGTAAGTATACATTCTACAGATATAGAGTGCAAAGAAGTCCGTCAGAACACCTAAAAAAAAGGGAGAACAAGAACACTTATAAAAGAACAGACACTCAAGACTGAACTATAAATTAATGGAGGCTGTGTTTTTCAGCTACCAATGCAGCTTGTGTATTGTTAGAAACAAGAGAGCCCAAAATTGTGCATAATGAAGTATTAACTCTTTTCTTCTCACAGTTCTGTTTTCTTTTGATTTGTGGTTATGATTTACAGGTTACTATTTAGCCTAAATTGGATGTTTTCCTGCTTGATGAAATATGTTTAACATTTTGAACTTCATTCATATAATAAAATTGTAAGAATAGAAGTTTATTACCACAGAAAATGTAGTAATTTCTTTACAGAGTTCTTCATATCATTATTATTATCAAAAGACTGCTGGGACAGATAATCTTTGTTTTAGAAAGCCCCCCCCTCCTCAGTGCCAAAGAGATTCCATTTGATTTATATAAATGAAGCTGTATTCCTATGCAAGTTTGTTTTCCATGGAGATATTCATAGGCTGGCATGCAAAATTTATTTTCTATGGAGATATCCATAGACTGATGTGATTAATCTAAAGGCCAATCCTACCTTTTGCAATATTATTACAAAACCTGAAATCACTTATAACTTCAGAGGAACATACAGTTAAATGTATAATGATAATCTCTCAGCTACAACCCACTACATTTTGCATTGCATTGGTCAGCTTCTACACCAAATATGAAATGGTCAGAAATTTGATATTGGCAGACATTTTGCAGTAGAGGAACATTCTGGTACTCTCTGGGCCAACTCTGAGATATTAAGAACTCTGATTTAATTGAGAAATTTATGAGGTTGAATTTATCAGGACAATGAATAGTTTCTTATGAATTAAACAGAGATCAAGTTTTCTTAATGTATTCTACTACCAGTTATTCAAAACAAGGGTCTGCATCACAAATTTATTAATGGGTACTGCCTATAATTGTTAACTCTCACTCCTTTTTTCTGTTAGTATCTCATCCTAAGAACCTTCAAACTTTTTATTTCATTTATATCATGTATATGATATTGAATTCACAAGGATTCCTTTCTCAAGACTGCATCCCGTGCATCTGAAGATGTGACTATGCTTATGCTGTAATAAATCTGCTATTCTTGAATGCACCACAATACTTTTAGTTGGTTTTGCTTTAGGAAACCATTCCACACAACATATAGATGTTAAAATGACTAATACTGTTACAAAGGTATCAGTATCCAAAAAGATCCTGAGAGTTGTAAGATGGTTAAAGTGACTAATAAGCTACACAAGATACACAGTTCATTCTCTTGGGTTTGAGTTGGAAAAACACAGCTTACAAGCTGAGGAAGGCAAGAGCTTCTAATGTCCTCCTCAACTTGCCTCCAACCCAGCGTAAGTGAAATTCTACCCATGTTTATCTGTTCCATGTCAAAGATGGTGTTTTCCAGTTTGTATCCGCTCAAGCAGTGCTGTCTGGATTGCCGCTAGCACTTCACTTCCCTGCACATAAACTACTCAGTTCCAATTGGCTTCTGTGTACAATGGTGGAAGGTTGCTTCTCTCTGATCATTGCCCCTCATAGCCATTTTGTTCCACCCTAGTGGGCTGTCTGCATTCTGCAAGGGCAGCCACCCTAGCCTCTGTTAAGCTGCTCATTCTATCTGTTTTGTTTTCCTGTTGGTATGTTGATCAGCAACCCCACAGCTGTTCTGGGTTGTTACCTGTTGTCATGGCAATCCTTCCACTGTGTCCTCAGTTGCCTACTGTTCAACTGGTTGCATGGCAAAGCAAGAGAAGGATCTCTGTGGCAACCAAGAACAGCCTAGAGCAACCATGGAACTATTAGATCCTTGAATAGCTCACATCTCATCATTCCACTGATGTAAATGCAAAAGAAAAATGAAAGGGAAAAAAATGAGTTTTTGTGCCTGAAAAAGATTTACATCCATATGTATATCCAGAGTGCAGGTGGTGGGAGCAGCAAGGAGACTTCATTTCCTGTGAAAGGGAAGCCAGCAGAATTCCCTCCATGTATGGGAACAGGAAATGGTTTATTTGAGCATATATAGAACATGACTCCTTCTTTGTTCAGAAAACACTGCCAAGTCCACTGTGCATTTAATGTGCACATTTAAGCCTCACAGCTATCTCTTTTTTGTTTTAATTTGAAATATTCACTTATTAGAGATCCAGTCTATGCAGGTAATATATTATACATACCAATGCTGTTCAGTTTTAGAGTGCTGTGTTGATCAAATTGTATTAAACATTCAGAACAAAAACCTTGGGCACTGTGAGATATCACAGAATATATTGTTTTTCTTAGAGGCAAAGGCAGCCTACTCTCCTTGGGTCTTATTTGTGCTTGACAGATGGTGAAACTTTAGAGGGGGAAACTGGGGAAAATGAGCTAAAGGGCCGAGAGGACCAGTCAATGAAGGGGAACCACCCTCAGAAGAAAGTCTGCCTGCTTTCTCAGCACAAGAGGGAGGGGTATCCACCAACCCAAACCCAAGCCAATCACCATCCAGATAAAATACTTGGCCAGCATTTTTACTATTGCTAAGGAATGAATTGAAATCTGGACTGGAATTTCTTATGCCAGATTATGCAAACTTTAAGGCTGCTATGTAGAACAGTTCAATCCTGTGACTTGTAATGCTGGCCTCCCAGCAATTCTGTTTGGGTTCAAACATCTTTTTCAAATCGCCCAGAACTATTTGCGACATGAATAGCAATGAATTCATAGGGAACGTAGGAGGAATAGGAGCTATGCATATTTGGAACGCCAAGAACAAGGTGCTAACTGTTTATTGGGTTTAGAACCTAGTTTTTGGCATTCCAAATACTTGTAAGTCCTGTTCCTCCTATGCCCCCTATGAATACATTGCTAGTCATGTTCTCCCCCCAACTTTATGGGAAAAAAAAGGATTGAAGGGAGGCAAAGACTCTGAGATGTTTAAGGAGCCCAGAAGTGAAGGGAAAACCAATGGAGGATTCCTTGCAGTAGAAGTAAATTGCCCCTTTGTAAGGCAAAGCTAAAGGGCTATTTGCTAAGCTCTAGCAAATCTCCCCAACCTATTGACATAAAGGAATATTACAATGGCAACACTGTATTTATGAGATCATGTAATCAGTGGGGTGTTTATTTCACCCAAATGCTGACTGGGGCCTTTCTCTGGAGCTCTTCTATGCTGCCTGATTTATTCAGACTAATTAATTACAGATCTTTGATTGCTGACTGTGTTCTCACCACCAATTACACCCCAACACTTAAATGAAATTAAACAACTATTAAATAAAACACTTGGGGAGGAGGAGGAATGTAGAGAATGCTAATGTGTTTTAAAGTAAATAAAATATTTAATTTACTACTGTGGCCAAACATAATTTGTACTGATGAAGATTTTTCCACATGGTTACCTCTTTTCTGATACAAATGCAAAGCAAAATACTATTCAACAATAGAGTCGGAATTAGAGATGGGGTTGATTCCAGTATAAACATTTCAGTTTGGCATTCTCTATAAAACTGCACACTCATATTTTCCATTTACAGCAGGACTAACAAATTTTTAACTTAAAGGCGTTCTTTCCCACAAAGTAAAAAGACACAATTGCTCACTGTAAGTAATCAAGCAGAGAAATCACTGCTGCCCTAAAACAATTCTGGAGCTTAAAAGTATATAAAAAATGGTATCGTACTACCTAGTGTACCATAGGGATAATCTCTGTGACATCTGTTATTCATTAGGGCTGTGCAGCATTTTGGATTTGGAATTAACAAAACAACTGTCGGGAACTCTTTAAAGCAATTGTATCTTTTCTCAGAATTGTTTTCTCACACTTTACAAGATTAAAAAAAAAAAAAAAGTAGCAGGCCCGCTTGACTAAGCTAAACTAGCTGTGCTGTGAAGTTAAATAAACTTTTTTTTTTTAAAAAAAGACAGGTAGGTCCTTACAGAAATTTGCATAGTTAAAATAATAATAAACCTGTATAAAAAACCATAATCAGAAAGAAATGGTTTAAAATGAATATATACAAGCTACGAAAGCTTTTTTTTTTTAAACGATGAGTAGTCTGAAGGTAGAATATTCATTTGAGTGCCTTGTATTTGCTCTGTCCTTTTCTAATCAATTGAAATCAATGATCCAGCAATAACTCCTGGGATTAAGTTTGAATTTATTAGTATCTTTTTCATTAAAGGCAGTAAAACCATTCTACAGTATTTCCTTGCCTTCCATGGACCATTAAATTCTCTGGTCATTAGTCTCTAAAAAGGAGAGTCTCCTTTGAGCTGAATTTGACTCTGATGACTTCATGATCACAATCCTGCAATAATACAGAAATGATTTTCCATTATTTTTACCCAAGATGATCATTTTTTAAAAACTTCCCATCTAACCTACAGTCATAGGATTTCCTGCTGATCTCCCATGCTTAGCATTTTGAGACCTAAGAGCGATTTGATGCTGCCTTAATTAGCTTCTTTTTCAGTTCTCATAGATAATTGCCAACTGAATTGTGCCTACATAGCTTATTTGTCTCCTGATTTTCTAGCTCCTTCTCTTCCAGTTCTATTTTTGCACTGCCATTGTTTTGCTTCCTATTCTATTCCATGTTCCCCAGCCTGCTTTTAATCTCCCATTATTTTATTGTAGTGTATAAATCTAGATTCATATGTTGTGCTAAGCCATGTTGTAGTCTATTTGGTTTAGTTTACTTGATGAGGTCTCTACACTATCACCCTTTCCAACTGAGAATCTTTCAAAACACTCACTCGCAAAGTCTCCATATTGTCCTAATCTGCAGGCTTCAGAGGCTCTCAGTTGTGCATATGCTTGTGACCCTCGAGCACAAAGGACACTTCAGCCAATTATTTCATGCACTTTGTCAGTCTGACAAAATTTGATTGTTTTGTCGAGTCTAAATATATCTCTAGATATGCACTCTGTGTATGTTCTTGGTTTTTTTTTGGTTAATTTTGAATGTCTTTATAGATGTAGCAAGTCTTCATCTTCAAAGATCATTTGAAAGCATCATAATCAGCAGAGCAACATAGCATGCACAGAGAAACTGAAGTTTGGCAAGCTACCACTATAATACCTTTCTCCCCCCCACTCCCCAAAAGCACAACTTTAAACAACTAAAGGCAACTTAAGACTGCATGAAATATGAATTGGGGATGAGACACAGTCAGTACCATGAAGATATAATATAAGAAAGAAGTTGGGGCACAATTGTGCTGTGATTAAATACAAGTGGGGAAATTCCTGTCAAACAGACAACAAGTGGCCAAAATAGGGAGCACCCTACGGTATCAAATCCTGTACCTGTTAACAGTGGTGTCCCCCCAAGGCAGCGTTCTAGGACCAACTCTCTTTATACTTTACATAAATGACCTTTGTGATCATATTAAAAGCAACTGCGTTCTCTTCGCTGATGATGTAAAACTATTCAATACCACCGACAATACTGCTACCCTTCAAAAAGACCTAGACCTGTGATGGCGAACCTATGGCACGTGTGCCACAGGTGGCATGCAGAGCCATATCTGAGGGCACGTGAGGTGTTGCCCTATGTCAGCTCCAGTGCGCATGTGCGTGCTGGCCAGATGATTTTCGGCCTTCTGGAGGGCAGGGGGCCGGTCGTTTTCGCCTTCCCCAGGCTCAGGAAAGCCTCCGGAGCCTGTGGATGGTGAAAAACGGACCCAACGGGCCTACCGGAAGTTCGGAAACAAACTTCCGGTTGGGCCGTTGGGCCATTTTTCCACCCTCCCCAGGCTTCAGGAGGCTTTCCTGAAGCCTGGGGAGGGCGAAAAATGGCCCAACGGGCCTACCGGAAGTCCGGAGGCTTCAGTGAGCCCTGCGCACATGTGCGGGGGGGGCAGCACAGGGGGGTTGTGCATGCATGCATGGGGAGGGCATTGCATTATGGGTGTGGGCATGCACACGCGCGATAGCGCACGTGCGCGCCCTTTTGGCACCCGAGCAAAAAAAGGTTCGCTATCACTGACCTAGACTATGTGTCAGATTATTCAAACAAGTGGCAACTTCAAATCTCAACCAACAAATGCTCTGTCTTACATATTGGCAAAAAAAATCAGAACATAAAATACAAACTGGATGGACACGACCTTGTAGACGACCCTCACTCTGTCCAAGACCTTGGAGTACTCATCTTTAATGATCTAAGTGCCAGAGCCACTGTAACAACATTGCAAAAAAAAAGCATTAAGAGTTGTTAATCTAATCTTGCGTAGCTTCTTCTCTGGTAATATTGTACTGCTAACTAGAGCATACAAAACATTTGCTAGACCAATTCTCGAATACAGCTCATCTGTTTGGAACCCGCACTGCATATCGGACATTAATACAATTGAGAGAGTCCAGAGATATTTCATGAGAAGAGTTCTCCACTCCTCTACTCACAACAGAATACCTTACGCCACCAGACTTGAAATTTTGGGCTTAGACAA
Organism: Thermophis baileyi; assembly: GCA_003457575.1. Lineage (NCBI taxonomy): Eukaryota > Metazoa > Chordata > Lepidosauria > Squamata > Dipsadidae > Thermophis > Thermophis baileyi. The sequence goes on along the minus strand of QLTV01003764.1, from coordinate 2,341,126 downwards.
TTTAGAACTACACCGCCTTCGGTCTGACCTAAGCGTAGTACATAAAATTATTTATTACAATGTCCTACCTGTCAATGACTACTTCAGCTTCAACCACAACAATACACAAGCACACAATAGATACAAACTTAAGGTAAACCACACCAAACTCTATTGCAGGAAATATGACTTCAGCAACAGAGTGGTCAATGCCTGGAATACACTACCTGACTCTGTGGTTTCTTCCCCAAACCCCCAAAACTTTAACCTTAGACTATCTACTGTTGACCTCACCCCATTCCTAAGAGGTCTGTAAGGGGTGTGCATAAGCGCACCAACATGCCTACCATCCCTGTCCTAATGCCCCCCCTTTATTCGTATCCATTTCATGTATTAATAACCATGTTTATACCAATATCTGTTATCTAATACATGCTTGACTAAACAAACAAACAAACAAACAAACAAACAAACAAACAAACAAACAAACAAATAAATAAATAAATGTCCCTAATCAATATTTCAACTGAGAGAATACCAACCAATTATCTCTTTTCCATACGTTATTAAAATAGAAGTAAAAAAGTATTTGTATCAATATCTCATATAAACCGATCAAATATTTGTCCACATGTATTTGTGTATATTCATCTGGCAGTATACAAAGTAGTCTTCTTGATAGGCTGCTATCAGCATGGTTGAAAAAGACCAGTTTTAAAAACTATTAGTAAATGCACTGAGAAACCTCAGAAGCGTTTATGGAGTTTCTCAATCATGCAGGTCATGGTTGTCCCAAAGGTGCTTTTCAAAAGGCAACTGGACTTTCTTGGTGACTTAATAACAACTGGACCAAGAAAGTCCAGTTGCCTTTTGAAAAGCACCTTTGGGACTCCGAAGCATTCTGTTCATTACTGTATGGTATCAGATATATAATGCAGAATAAAGAATTGACTTAAATAATTTATTTTTAACTTCATAATTGGCTAGCATAACTTTGTAAATTAGCATTCTTGTGCTTCCCAGAGGATGGATATGATTACACACATCACTGCAAAGTCATCATATTCATTTTGTAATCTCCGATTGTTTATAAGGGGGAAAAAGGCCTAATTGGATTGAGATAGAGAACTATTACAAAACAACACAAATTTGGGAAACAATAGTTATCAATAGCAATAGACGATTTCAGTGGTAGTCATTCTCAGGACATTTTAACTATTTTTATGCCCAAAACAAAATCAGAAGAATATTTGATTCAAAATTATTTTTAACACAGATATTTAATGCTGTTCAGCTATTTTTGAAAATGTATGGATAATATTAAGGATTAATGTTACCAGTTTTTGCCATTTACGTGTCAGTTAGATAAGTAACATTAGCATTGCACATATTTGTATAAAAGAGCTCAGTAAAAATGCAATTATAATTATGGGATAAAGCTGTTTAGGTCATGCAGTTGGGCTTGCTAATTTTGTTTTCTTCTCAGTTTCCCATGATTTAAGATGCTTAATCCTGGCAGCTTGAATTTTAGCAGTTGATTTCCACTTAAAACTTTGACAAACTACAATCTCAAACATCTGTAGTGTAATTTCCAATCCATACAAAGTCGTTTCTTAGGAAATGAATAAGACTGACTTAGAAAAGTAATGCCAGTAATTCATGGAAACCTGAATTATTTTTGTATTGAAATGATTTCAGAAGATCTCACTCAATATATTCTAGGCATTGTAATCCACGAAAGTTTATATGCAAATAAATGGACTAGTCTTTAAAGTGCCACAAAAATAATTGGTTTTACTGCAAAATGCTAACATGGCTATCCAGATCGATTATGCTTTAAATCTACCCTTTAAGGTAGTGCCAAAGTCATGGTAGGCTTTTTGTACAGATGTCAAGTGATCTGCAAGTATACCACCAACATGCTTTGGTGACATACAACCCATGGTTTCCATGCAGGGCTGCTGCAAAACTTTTTATCATTTGTGGCTAAGACGCTGAGCTTGTCAATCAGAAGGTCGGCAGTTCAGCAGTTCGAATCCCTAGCGCCGCGTAACGGGGTGAGCTCCCGTTACTTGTCCCAGCTTCTGCCAACCTAGCAGTTCGAAAGCATGTAAAAAATGCAAGTAGAAAAATAGGGACCACTTTGGTGGGAAGGTAACAGCGCTCCGTGAGCCTTCAGCGTTCAGTCATGCCGGCCACATGACCATGGAGACATCTTTGGACAGCGCTGGCTCCTCGGCTTAGAAACGGAGATGAGCACCACCCCCTAGAGCAGGAAACGACTAGCATGCATGTGTGGGGGAACCTTTTTACCAGTTCTGCCAATAGTACCCAAAAAAGAGTAACCAATATATTCTAGTCATATATGTCTAGGCCTCATGTTACCCTAAAACAGTGCCCCTCAGCAACATTATAGTTACAAAGATAAAAGAAAACCTGATTAAAGAGTTCAGTGGAATGGGATTACCACAAGAAAGCCTAACAGATCAAGGTTCAGATTTCTAATCAGTCTCACTAAGATGTCTCTATATAGAGATTTGGGGCTCACAGGATAAGAACCAATCTTTATTACCCCCAGATTGATGGCTGAATTAAGCACATGAATCCGACCTTCAAAAATTATCTTCTTCCTGGGGCTGAGAGAGAGTTGACTGGCCTAAAGCTACCAGGCTGACTTTCCCTTTTAGGCAACACTAGAACTTACAGTCTCCTGATTAGTAGCCTAGCGCCTTTACACCAAACTGGATCTTATTTGCCTATAGAAAAGTGGTTAAAACATCTACAGGTGTTTAATAGTCTTTTTGAACTGTTTTACAGTAGACAACCCAGAAAAGTGATAGGCATCCAAAAGGTCTAGAAAAAACAAAAGATGTGACTGAATGTATATTTGCCCGGAGAGTGAAGTTATATGCAATTAGCTCAGGCAAATTTACCAATAGCTTACCAGAAACAGAAGCTCAAAGAGCTAGAGAAAATATGTTGAGTTGGGGACTTGGTGTTATTGCAGTTGCCCAATCAAAAATGTAAATTGCAGGCAAAATGACAAGGTCCATCCATGCAGGGTAATGATAAAGATGGGACCTGTTCACTACATGATAAAAACATATGATCTACCATATATTTTTTACTACAAAAGAATTATTGCAAGAACAACCCTATCCCATGCTTTATTAGTACAAATGAAATTGGGAATGCAGCTGCCAGCCTAAGCTTGTTGATGCTTGGACAGGCAAAAGAAGATGGCATAATTGAGAAAGAAGCCTATGCATTAAGATGAGCAGAAGAATCCTTTAAACTGTACTGATGGGGATGAGAATTCACAGTGGACCATACATTGTTAATGTTGGAAAGAATGAAAGATAGTGTGTGTTAGTTCTTGGCTTAAATTCATTTTCAATCCCACAGTTTGAATGCTCTGGCTTTTTGAGATAAGTTCCAGCCTTCTTTATTGAAATCACCCTAAGTATTATGGTCTTTCACCATACTGCTAAGTATTATTGACCTTTTGACACTGATCTGAATGAGTTTTAACAGGCCAAATCATTCTTTAAGCAATGTGCCAGAAATACTGACCTTCACAATGATTTTAGCCGGGCTTTACTTTTTCCCAGTTGAATCAGAAAAAAAGGATTGTAGCTGCTCATTATTAAATACACAACCAAAACACCAAAGGATCTTTACACTGGTTCACTAGTGCCCTTCTGTCTCTTCATTCTTAAAGAACCAGGCCTCTCCCTATATGGTGAGTGAGAAATTGAAACTGTAGGTAATGTTCTCTAAACTGCCTCTTTTATAGAGATATTCAGACTATATACATTTCCCCAATCAGCATATAATATTTAAGCAGGACTAAGGATAACCATCGCAACCTCATATTAATTGACCTGGAATTAGTGATCTCAGGTAGTGTAGCCAGGTTTTGTATACTAGTTACAATAAAACATAAATGAGTCCTTCCAGAGGGCTAAGTGTGAGTATAGTTTTGTGTTAATATAATTGTATATTTGTTCTCCTATATGTTTGTTATATTATGCTTCAATTTTGATGTATTTTAGTATTAGTTTATTTTTATTTTTTATTTTTTCCAACAAACTTTTAAATTTTTTTTTTACAATTTTTTTTTTGGTTTTCAAACCTCCCCCCTTGCCCACCCTCTCTCTCTCAAACCCAGCCACCACTTTCCTCCTCCTCCCCCCTTTCCCCCCTCCCGTTTCCATTGCTTGCTTCTGGAGAAGTGGCAGACATCCCCCCCCCTCTCCTTCTCTCCCTCTGTCGAGCCTGGCTGCTTGGCTGAAGGGTGGAGGCGGCCAAGGGGTTTTACCGGTACCCCTGGTATCTGTAGTAATTCCTGTAGTATCGGTCTCTGTCTTGATAGTAGTTCTGCCACTCTTTGTTGTAGTCCCTGTAGTAGTCCCGGTATCTGTTGTAGTCGTAATCGCGTCTGTAGAAGTGATTGTAATCCCTGTCTCTGTAGCTGTCATAGAAGTTGCGATAACCACCTCTGTTTCCAGGCTGCCCCCAGTACTGCTGTTGTCCATAGGCTCGATTGTTGTAACCCCAACACTGACCTCCTCTGACGTATCCCTGGCCGCGGTTGCGATTCTGGCGGTTGCATTTGTTCCGGTTGTTGTGACGGTTCATCAGTTTCTCAGAGGGTTGGAGGAGCTTCCGGGCCTCTTCCTTGTATTTAGTGACCAGAGGCTGGACCTCTTCTTTCGCCAAGTCTTGAAAGAGGACTTCGTCGATGTAGTCGCATTTGTCCGGAAGGGAGAAGTTGGCTTCCATTTCCAGCATCACCGATTCCGGCACATTCTCCCCTTCGGCTTTCTCCCTCTGCTGCAGCCTGTCCACCCAATCTTTCTCATTGGGCACTAGCACCACCACTTTGTGAAGGAAGCCTTTGAAAGGCAGCAGTTTCCTCCGCTGGCCGGAATTAGTATTAGTTTATTTTTAATTTGCTTTGGTCTACAATTGTAATAAACTAAACAATGGCTGAATTGCTGAGTAGGTGAAGGAATAGAGTATGTTACAGAAGGAGTTTGTGTATTGGACCTTGGACTTGGAGCATATAAATCTCTCCAAAGAGAAACAAGGGAAATTATAATATAGAAACTGAATGACATGGGATAGATAGGCAAAGGATGGAATCATGGTGGGACTGACAGAAAGAGTCAGAGCCAGTTGAGAATTAAGAACTATATGTGGAGAAATGAACTACAGTCTTAGGTGGGTTTTTTACTTCCAAAAAAACTCACCCAACTGGAATCTCCTGAGAATGAGAAACACATCTCCTAGAGAGTGAGCTGGTAGGCTAAGGAAATACTGTTTAAAGAACTGTGAAAGTGAAAGCTTTTTAGAGAGCAGGAAAAACAACTCTACAGCACTGAAAAAGCAAAGGCAGAAATACAAGCAAAGCTTGTGTGTTATTTCAATTCAGACCACCAAGCTGAGAGAATTTCCTGAAAAGCTCTGCAGATTACTTAATATGCATATAGGAAAATATCTAAGGCAGGGGTGTCCAACCCTGGCAACTTCAAGACTTGTGGACTTCAACTTCCAGAACTCTTATGGCTCTCTGGGGAATTCTGGAAGTTGAAGTCCACAAGTCTTAAAGTTGCCAAGGTTGGACACCCCTAATCTAGGGCATACATTGAGTTAGGATTAAAATTATTCTAGTTCACTGCTGAGATAGAGCAGTGTTAGAAGTCTGGCAAGCACTTTGTGAGTACCTCTTTTAGCCATCTCCTACACCCTATAACTAGCAAGTTTATTGCTATTGTGCAAAAGAGCCCTGGGAATTAAATGAGAAGTTATGCCATCCAACTGAGGTAATCTCCCACCAGCTAATTCTTCTCTGTAATGATCCCTTAATAATTTCCCTTATATCATACCCACCTATATTAAAAAGCTTTCTCTCCCTTTCAAGTCCAAAATCAGAATCAATTTCATCTAGTGAGGAAGGAAAATAATATAATTTTCTGTTGTAGCTGAGCAACCTGGTCTTCTTGAATGTTATGTTCTCTACTTTCTTTTGATTCATTCCATGAGTTCTGGCCGATGCCAAAATCTGGACACCTCTTTTCCTTGTTCTTCAGTTCTTGCTTTCCCTAACCTATTTAATCCTGTGCTCCTGAAGCAAATCTTGGTTCCTATTTCTTGGCTCATTTCTGAAGTGCTGCCTATGATCAGTTTTGCAACCTAGAATTTGCAATGACACTCTTGAGTCCTGTGAGAGAGCTATAAGTGGTGTCTTCAAAATGGCCATTCTGAACTGATCAGCAGTGGGCTGTGTAGAAGTGTGAGAAGCAAAACCAGCCTCTCTTAACCAGCCCGGACAGTGAATTCCCACTTTGGCTTCACCTCTTGAGAAGTAGAGGCACTACAAAAGGTCATGGGTACTTTTGGTTGAATTATATATAGCAAATTAGTAGTATCAGAACAGCTCATTCACTCACTTCCATACGTTTCACCCTTCCCCATATACTGATATTTATTATCTTTCAGATTTGCTCAGTTTTATAGTTTTTCTTTTCATAAAGCACATTTAAAGCTGTTTTCCTTCACTATTTACCTTTAATTAACAATTCCCACACTGAAAAGACACACAAAGGGTGGGAACATATAAAACTGATGAACATTAAAAAACAGGTTTCTTAATTATTCAACTTCTTTGCAAGCCTTTGTCATACAGGACAAGGCTGCTGTTTCAGCACAATCAAAAACCCAATAAAACTGAGCAAAGGGAAATAGATATTACTTCTAGCATGTCATGTTTCAGACTAATCACATTTCCACTGTAGGTTGTCTACATCCAAAGAATTTGTAGGAAAAATTCTGCAGAGTATTTGTGTGGCAGGATTAAATGTCATAACAGCCAGTATATGTGTTTCAGCATGCTTCCTCACTCTATCATGTTTCATTGTTCTAGTGGGTTGCTTTTTTTCAGATGCTGCATTCCAGCTTGGAACATTCTGTGAACTGATTATGTGGTTCTCATAAAACCAATTTTTCTAAGATCTGGCACCACTAAGCCTGACTAATGGTCAATGTCTATTTAGGAGAGGAAGAGGATTTGAACTAGGAAATAAATCAAGAACATAACTGGGAGGCTTACTCTGATTTCTGGGCCTAAAAACTGGCTTGATTCATATGGAAAAATTATTATTAAAAAAAGAATAGTTTTGCCCTATAAGAAAAACAATATATCTATTTAGAATTATATTTAACATTTATAAACTATAAATTTAAAAAATGATTATATCTAATATTGATAAATCACATTTTTATTTGATTTATTTATTTGATTTATATTTAATTTATATTTAAACACATTCATGTAGTTTTACAATCCTCTTTAGCTGCTTTTGTCTGGTTTCCCTTCTGTTGTACTGGATTTAATTTATCTTTCATTTACCCACAGAAGTTTACCTGTTCCCTCTTTCTAGTAACTAGCTTTTCCATCAAAAGAGCACAACATTTTTGAAGATAGGCCACTCTCTCTCAGGGTTAAATTTATAAAATTTCTACTAGATTGGACCAAGTGAAGGCAAAATAGAAATAAGTGTGAATATCTGTCTCCAAATTCATTAAAAAAAAATTAAATTGGTGTGAAAACAGATAACAGATAAACAGAGTTGGAAGGGACCTTGCAGGTCATCTAGTCCACCCCTGCCCAAGCAGGAGACCCTACATCTGCCTCTACCTAGGATTGAACTCACAACCTCCTGATTGTGAGGCAAGAGCTCCACCTCTAGGCCACGGCAGACATGTGACTATGCATTTGTTGCATTTCAAAACTCAATGCAGCCAAGGAGATGGTGGGTGCCACTTTGTTCTTATCCTCATGCCTACCCTTTGAGAGCAACACCTACCTCTGAACTCCCCTGAATGCAGGGGGATAAATGTTTGTAGAAGATAGTCTGTACAAGTCAGAGTTCTCCCTGCTGCCGCCACTACCATACATTTCCTTACTACTTCCCTTTGATCCCAGTCCACCCAGTTCTCCAGCACAAGAGGACAGAACTGGTGCACAAGAGGAGACTTGTGGCGCTTGTTCAAGGAGCAGACAGCAGCTGTGGCTGATGTGTGTGTGTGTGTGTGTGTGTGTGTGTGTGTGTGTTTTGCACAGATAGCTCTCAGGTGCTAATTGCTGGACCAGGAGGCTTTGTTTATAGTCACTAATCCCTTGGTTACTTCTTGGTTGGATTATTGCAATATGCTCTACGTGGGACTGATTTTGAAGACCACTGATCCAGAATGTGCCAGCTTGCTGCTATACTGGGCATCTCTCAGTTTGTCAATGTAACACCATTGTTGTGCAAGCTGCACTGGTTTCCAGTTTCTTTCTGGGTATATTCAAGGTACTGGTTATCTCCTTTAAATTCTACATGGCACAGAGCCAGGTTATTTTGGGATTGCCTCTCTCTGAGAATTTCTGCCCATTTCATCAAATTGGATTGAACAGACATGATCCAGGTCCCTTCCTTTAAATTTTGCCTTTAGTGGGACATGGAAAGCATGCCTTTTCTGTAGTAGCCCCTCTCCAGTGGATCACCTTCTTCTTGAGATCTGATAGGTCCCCATTTTTTCAACCTTCTGGATAGCCAAAAAGAACTATTTTTTCCTCCTGGGTGTTGGGATAGGAAGGTTGGAATATGGAGATTGCATAGATGAATAGATATATATCAGAGGTGTCAAACTCAATTTCACTGAGGGCCGCATCTGGGTTGTGTTTGACCTTGGGGGGCCAGGGAAAGCATGGCCAGCTTGACATCACTCGTGTCGAGGATGCCTGTGGTGGCCCGAGTACTCTGCCAGTGAAAACGGGCTCCCGAGCTCCGTTTTCGGCTGTGACGGCTTCCTGCAACCCTCTGCCAGTGAAAACAGAGCTTGGGAGGGCCGCCCGTGGGCCGGTCCTTTGCTGTTTCCAGGGTGGCCCCATGGGCCAGAACTAAGCACCCCGTGGGCCGGATCTGGCCCCCGGGCCTTGAGTTTGGCACCCATGATACATATGATCTTTTGTTTTGCTGTTTATGATTTTATCATCATTATTAGTCATCAGAGTTGCATGCCACATGATGGCTGACCATATAAATCAATAAAATAAAATAATAAAATAAAATAGATAGAAGCTGTATAACAGTTGTTCATCACAGCTAGATAGAGAAGAAAGAGGGAAAGCAGGAAAAAGAAAATGCAGAGTGAACAAAATTCTAATTCCACTTTGCTAGGACGTGAGCCTTGGTGAGGTAGGAATCCAATGACACCAAAATAATGCAATGTACTGTATATTATGATATCACAATGGTGTCTCTTCTTTTTTATATCCTCTGCAAATGCTTATATGCTAAGTGGTTTGTCCAGCAATGTCGCCTCTGATACAAGCCATGACTGATCAGGTTAGCTTTGGACGCAACTGTAATGTTTCCAGTTCAATACTATTGTTAACTAATAGGATTAATTCTTACTACTAAAGGATAATTTACCAGCTAGAGTATACTCAAAAACTCAAAGAAGTATATGCAGTACAATGCAGTGAGCCATGTGCAGATGTGTACATTGGGGAAACAAAAAAACCACTTCATAAATGCATGGCACAAAATAGGAGAACAAACATATCAGGACTAGGTTCAGCAGTCCATCTGCATTTAAAAGACACAGGCCACTCTTTTGAAGACAACAAAGTCCATATTTTGGACAGAGAGGATTGCTGGTTTGAAAGATGGGTTAAAGAGGCCATCTATGTCAAAATTGAACAGCCCTGTCTCAACAGAGGGGGTGGGATATGACATCATCTATCTCCAATCTACAACACAGTCCTTTCAGCAGTTCCAAGAAGGCTCCACACCAATTTGCACCACTCAGGTGACCCTGATGACACAGATAAACCTCCAGGTGACCTTAACGACTAAAAGAATGCAAATGACCAGCTGTCTGCAAGGAGTATAAATCCTTCCATTCCCCATCATCTAGTCAGAGCTGAAGAAGCTTCTTGGATGAGAAGTGAAACATCTTTAAAAAACAAACAAACCAACCAACCAACCAACCAACCAACCAACCAACCAACCAACCAACCAGAAAGTCCAGTTGGCTCTTAATAAGCTTCTTGGATCAGAAGCAAAACACCTTCAAAGAAAACCCAGAAAGTCCAGTTGGCTCTTGAAAAAGCACCTTTGGGACAACCATGACCTGGATGACTGAGAATCTCCATAGATATTCAAAGAAGTAGTGCAAAATTGGAAGACGTGGAGAGACCTGGCCCATAGAATCACCAAGAGCTGGACACAGCTGAATGGATAACATCATCATCATCATAATCACCATCGGATAATCTACTGGTAAACTAATTATATGGAGTTTATGAATGTGTAGGATGAGCTTTATTTACCCATTGATGCTAGCTCATCCAAGAATTTTGCCAGGTTATTAGGATTGAAGAACAATCAGGATGAAAGGGAGCAAGTCAGGGCCAAAGGATAATCCAGAGGAAATGATCCAGAACCAATCAGATAACGAAACTAAGGAATAATTTCAAAAACTACAGAAATATGCTAAATATATAACTCTGAGTAGCTCACAATACATTACCATAAAAAAATCCAATACAAATCAAAACTAGATGGGATCCCTATATATAGACATAAAGAAAAATAAGGAAGATGCATCCAACAAAGGTCCCATCTTAATCCAAGGCCTGGAAGAATAACCAAGTCTTCAAGGCTTTACTAAATGCTATCGGGGTGAGGGCCACATGGATTTTAATTCTAAAGAACAGGCTCTACAACAGGCAGAAACCTTGGGAAATAGTCAGTCCCTCAAGTAACCTGGCTCCATGCCATGTAGGGCTTTATAGGTAATAACTAGAACTTTGAATTGCATCCAGAAGAATACTAGCAACCAGTGCAGCTTGCAGAGCAGAAATATTATGGGGGCATCATCCCTGTGCACTGTTTTCTAGACCAGTTTTCTAGACCAGTTGAAGCTTCAGATTAGTTTTCAAGGGCAGCCCCATGTAGAGCACATTGCAAGTAGTCAAGCATCAAAGTAACTAGGGCACAAGTGCCTGTTTGAAAGGCTTCTTGATCTATGAAGCCATACAACTCATGTACTGGTGCAAAGATGGAGCTGTGCAAATCCCCGCTTGGTCAAAGTTGCCACCTTCCCTTTGAGCAGGAGTTATCAGTTCAGGAGGACCCCCAGAAGTCCTGTCATTCAGCAATGACAATTGCCTTGCATTGGGGTTAATAATTGTTGAGGATATAGCTGTGCATCATAATGCTTTCTAAGTCATTCAACCAAAGTCACGAATAAAATTTGTACTATAAATTCAAATTGAGAGCATTGGGCTGGAACCCAAAAGACAGTGAGTTCTAGTTCTCCTTTAGGTACAAAGCCAGCAGGGCCAGTCACTCCCTCTTAGCCTTAGGAAGAAAGCAATGGCAAGACATTTCTAAAAAGGTAGCTGAGAAAACTGCAGAGATTTTTTTTGTGTAATTGCCATGAGTCAAGACTGACCTAAAGACACCTAAATAAGT
>QLTV01003764.1:2319314-2329428 GCA_003457575.1 Thermophis baileyi | reverse complement strand
ATCCAATTAGTAACTGGAGAAATGTTTCTGTACACAGTATGCTTTGTGAAGACATTACTATATACAGTATGTTAAACATTGATAGGATGCATGTATATAGTTAATAATAATTAAAAACACAAATTAGAACCAAATTTCCACTGAATTTCCTGGAGAAACATGTATGCTTAAAATTCCCTATGGAAATAATAATTCTTTCTGCTTTGACTGCATCTTTATTCTTCCTTATCTATTAAGGGCTTGCCTATACTGTACAAAGATGTGGATATTAATTTGACCCAGATTTAATTTCCAACTAAAGCAGTGCCTGGTGCTGGCATAAAAATATTTGCTTGGCTGCAGTTCCTTAAAAGTAAACATTTGTGATGAAGCCTAACCCAATGTAAAAATGTGCAGGGTTGGGAAACCCAGATTAATCTTATGTATCCATTTAGGGGATTTTTGTGAGCTAAGATGTTCAGGTCTTTCTAGTTCTAACTCACCCAGCCAATCAAGCAGTAAATCTAGTGATCCTGGGGGAAAGTAGTTAAGCATAAGTTTTGGCCTTTGATTTTTGATTGTCCCATATATTCTCTTATGAATATTCTTTTATTAATGCTTGCCAGAGCAGAAAGGCAGGATAAAAATGAATAAATAAATGTATTTTTTTCTGATAAGGCATACTAATAAATTTGAGCTATTATATATTGCAAACACCATTCATTTAAAGTAGATACTTTACTCAATAAAGAATAAGGTATCCCACTTTCAATGGCTATTGGCAAATACTAACAAATGTATGAAATTTGCATGCAGCATTGGGGAGGGGGGGATACTTATAGCAATGCTTATATTTAATACAGTCTTAAAAGCAGGCGTTCCTGTTCAACTGCTTGTCTGATTTGAGAGGTCCTTTTCCCCCACTTCTGAACATGAGTATTGAGGATTTCACAAGAATTTCTTATTCATTCAAACTGTGGAAGAATACAACGACGACAACAATAATATATTTTTATAAATTCTCTATTTGCTAAATACGGGTTCACTAAAAGTTGAGCTGCAAACCAGGATGTTCAATTTAAAATCTGCTATACATTTATCAGTTAAATTTAGTAGTACTAGTTAATGCTTCAATCCTGGAAACTCATTCTGGGCTAAGCTCTGCACACTTTCTAGGTTATTGTCCAAAAATCTCTTCTTTCCCATGACCTCTCTGTCTTAATTTGCCTCCTACACAATATCACTTTTACAGGATATAGTTTCTCCCCCCCAAGTCAAGTTGTGTTTTCCCCTCCCACCTCAGCTGTGAATTACACTTAAACCAAAATCAATCAATGACAAGTATCCAAGATGGAAATAAAACCTACTGCATTATCATTATCTCATATATTTTACATCTTGAGTAAATATATTTTTGTGTCATTAAAGTACACTGCTGTCCTTATTTTCTTCTAGGTAGAAGAACGTTCTGTTGCAGATGGTCTTCAGCCATTTATTTCCTAAAGTTTGAGTGTTACAAACTTTTACTTAGAACACAATTGTTATGACACAAGTCCTGAACTCTGTGGCAATAACTTCCAAACAAGCAAGTGAAGTATTGATGAGGTTGCACACATTCCTGTAGATGTAACACAAAGTCTATAGGCTAAGGTTCTGTACCATACTACAGTTTTGAATTCTACTCAGTAGGATGTATAACTACTTCTGACATTATACTTCCAAACTGGGAGAATAGACCCATGTGATATAATCATAGAACCTTAATACAAAGCCTTATTTTCATTGATGTTCCTAATTTGTATTTAAGGAGCATGCAGTCCTGTACTCATATCCTTTTCATGTGCAAAGTCCTTTCTTTTATACCATAGTATAAAATTGAGGAATTGAGGAGTATTCTATGTACAAAACTGGAGCCCTTGTTTCTAAGGGAATTTTGGAAGGTTAATCACATAGTAATACCAACCGTAATAAAGATTTTGGCTGGGGAAAACAAGATTATTATGGCAATCAACAAATGCTCAAATTAAAACAAGGAAAATAGATTTCCCCATTAAACAGTATAACTTTTAGATGTCCATTGACTTGCAAATTAGTGTAGGATCATGGGGCTGTGTTTTCACACTGAAATGAATGGGATGAACTGTACATTCATGCAACTAAACAAATCTTTCCTGTCAAAGACAGTGAAATTACCAGATTTTGTTATTTAACCTATTTTTCTCTTTCCTGATAAACCTGATAACTCTTTCCTCAACTCTTCCTGGAATTCCAGAGGCCTTACAATCTCAACACAAGTACAAAAATTTCTTTCAAAGGGAAAGTGGTACTATAAGTTAGTTTACTTGAAACTCTTTGGTAGGCCAAGTTATTGTTTTTTCATGAAAAGCCAAGCAAGCTAACTTGAATTTGTAGTACTGCACCAGGAGATGCACTTTGGAATTTGAAAGGGAAACTTTTCTAGCAGCATTTAAAAAGCCTTTACAATCTTCCTAACCCCACATTTCTGCTTTCAAGTGGAGGGCATTTGTATTACCCGTTTGAAGTCTTAAACAAATATGAGAGAAAGCATACAAAGGAGGAGAAAGGTCAACAGACAGGAGAGTGACTGTACCTCAGCAAAATGCGACCAGCTCGCAAAAGCTACAGCTTGCTGCTGCCCTGTGAGAAGGCTATTGTCTTGGCTACCATGGGCTGAGCTCTCTTCAGTGTCAAAATGAAAAGCGTTGTCCTCCGCCGAAGCTGAGCATAAGGAGAAACATCCCAGGAAGGAGAATATAGGAAAAAGCAGGGTCCAGGCCAAGATCAAAGCCATCTCCTCCCCTCACATTCAGCAGGGATCTTTCAGCTTCTTGCCTTTTGCTTCTGCTTTAATTGCCTCCCAGCCCACTTGGTTGAGTGGCGCCTCGGTTATTTTAAGTATCAGCTTCCAGATGTGGGACTTCTAAGTCAATTTGCAACAATCCCTTCTCAGAAGAGTGCCTTTGCTTTCTTTCTCACTGGCTTTCGGAGTCTGGAGTTCCTCTTTTTCCCTGGAGGCTCTGGCTGAATAACATACAGATGGGCAGTGCTTAACAGAGAGTGTCAAAATGCAGATTGTATTCCAGGAAAGCAGCCCGAGCTGTGCTGCCACCTTATCTCCCCTCAGTCAGGATACAGGCTGAGTCTGGATTCAAAACTCTGGCTTCCGCCAAGTTTTTCAGGATCGTCATTCCCCTTTCCCCTTCCAGCTTGAGAGCCACCCACGCAGCATTCAAGTCAGACCTCCCCATGCTTCCTCTTACATCCCCTACCCGAGACTTAATAAGACCTTGCTGATAATGGCTAACTTACAGGATATCTTTCAAAGTATCACAGGCATGGAAAATTTGAGATGGGTAGACCCACAGTCAGAAGGATGGTATGGAGATATGCTTTTCTGTTTGTCATTTGAAACTTCAAGATGACATCAGGTACCCAAGAAGTCCTAGACGCATGATCTTTGCTAGAAAATGGGCATCTTAGCACTCTTTATTAGATTCTCCTTTCCTCCCATTTCTTCTCATCAAATCTGTTCGCTGAAATTTTTTTTTCATTCAGTACTGATTTAGAAAATGGTTCCATTATGCAATTGCATGAACTTTTATTTACAAAGACCAACTTGTTTTCCTTTTCAAGAGATGCTTTGTGAAGTGGCTGAAACAAGGCTGGTAGTGTATAAAATTCTGCCAAGTAATTGACTAGGAACGGCCTCTCTATTTGTAGAGTAAACCCCTTAGATCATGACATCATTTTAAAGCGTTCTATAGTTTCCAAGACTTTTAGCAGACTGGCAACATTTCCATTAAAAATGGCAGTATTTACCTAGGACTCTCTCTGCCTTGGTGCCTGCCACCTCCCAAGTCTTTCTCCTTGTATCCAAGCAATTAGCCTTGTGAATCGAGACTCTGATAAAGTATCTTTGCTTTGATCTTTAACTCAGGTGTTGAAGAAAAATGATGTCTATAGAAAAACAAAACTTACTACCATATTTGAAATTACACTTGGGAGAAGATACAGTCAGAAAAAAATCAGTCCAATTTCTTTGGCCATTTCCTTAAGAACATTAGAGCAGGCCTCCTGGTCCTATTCAGTTCAGCACTCCTTTCCTAATTAATCAGATGCATCTAGGAAAGTTCAAAATCATGGAACACAAATGATTTGATCCTGACAATCTGTATTCCATGTGCTCTGCTAACATCGAGACTTAACTAGTTCAGTACACTGCACTTACGCAGGAATGGGGGATAGATAGCCACATTCCAAGTTAATAACATTGGATATAGCTATGCCCATCTACTAGTCTGATGGTCTACCTTGCAGAGTTTCTGCTAGTCCCCAGAAAGACAGGTAGGGGAGAATTTCAGATCCAGTAAAAAATGCAACGAAGAGAAAACACTGCACTCCCTTTTTTCTCAGTTTCAAAATTTGATCAATACAATAAAAATAAACTAAATAACAGAAGACCTTCCACAATCACTGGGTGTTCCACTCCTTTTCTTGAGATTTAGATGTCCCTCCACCTTGGTTATTCTGTATCTGGATTAGATGGCAGACCAGAAGTCATTGTTTTGAACAGGTAAATCATGAGGAGAAAATCACTAACAGGAATTGTAGGACTTGAATAGAGTGCTGGTGGTGCAGTGGTTAGAATCAGGGGTGGGTTCCAACTTACCTCGCTGCTGGTTCGCTCCCTCCCGCGCTGCGTGGGTGCGCCACATGGGCACGCGTGCACTTTGGGCACGTGCGCATGCGCAATAACAAAAAATAAAAAAACCCCCCAAGCTGAAAAAAAGATGGCGATCGCATGCACAATGCCAGAAGTCGGCTTCTGCGCATGCTCAGAAGGAAAAAATAAATAAAAAAAATTCAAAAAAATAAAAAAAAATTCAAAAAAAATTCAAAAAGAAGATGGCGGCCCCCACGGACTGGCACCGACCGATCCGGTTCGGTGACATCATTGTGACATCACCAGCGGGTCACTACCAGTTCAGGAGAACCGGGAGGAACCCACCCCTGGTTAGAATGCAGTACTGCATGCTAACTCACTGCTCACTCCAGGAGTTCGATTCTGAATGGCTCAAGGTTGATTCAGCCTTCCATCCTTCCGAGGTCGGTAAAATGAGGACCCAGATTGTTGGGGGCAATATACTGATTCTGTAAATCTCTTAGAGAGGACTGTAAAGCAATGTGAAACGGTATATAAGTCTAAGTGCTATTGTTAGTGCTAGAAGGAAGAATTGAGGAATCAAATATGGTGGATATCCATTACTTTATGGTTATCTTCATGATTACATCCATCCAAAGGGAAGTGATATAGCAGGGGTGTCAAACTGGCGGCCCGTGGGACAGATGCATCACGCACAGGCCATGCCCACCCCAGCTCTGTGAATGGGAAAAAACGTCATGAAACATCACGTGATGGCAACGTGACGTGGTGAGTGAACACCACGTGTGATATAGGAATCAACCCACTTGTAAATAGAATTGTACAGAGAACACCAGAATACCTTCTGTGCACGAGGCAGAAGTCTTCCAAAGTTCAACGACTATAATGGTCACAGGCAACCAGTGCAGGACAATATCTGCTGTTTCAAAAGGGCAAGTATAAGACACGCACACAATAAGAGATGATAAAGGCTATGCATTTCTTGTAATAGATAAATCAGCAGTCTTTGCTCTGCTTCATTTTTCACTTTAGGCTCAAACCATAATCTCTGTGCACTCGAAGAAAGAAAATCCTTTTCTGCTCATGTGTGGCCTGGGCTCCTCTTGGCCTTTGGTTCATTCACTGGTCAATGTTATAATATCATCTTATGGGAAGACGCTATCTAGAATTCCTTTATATCTTCTAGTTTATATTAGAAAATTCCTTAAAAACAACATATAAAACAAATATACAAAAAATACATAAAACAAAAACAAACACAAAAATTACTAACCACTTTTACAGCTTTTTCAACGCCGCCGAGAGAACCGGCTCGGGGGCGTGGCAGGCCTGGGTTGCTGCCGGTTCTAGCGACCCAGGCCGCCACGTTACTAACGGTTCTATAGAGCCGGTCCGAACCGGTAGGAACCCACCTCTGCTACTGGCATCCCACGATTAGAATGGATAGGGTTACCCATTTGATTGTGCTCAGCAGCATACAGAAACATAACATTGTCAAAGCCAAGGAAAAGGGATCTTTGAAGGAAAAAACCAACATCTGGAGAAGTATTTGAAACACCTTCTATTCTATAAATGAGGCAATTGCTGTAGAAAACGCACATTTCTGCTTTTTAAAGCAGTTACATTTAGCAGAATTTAAATAGCAATAGCACTTAGACTTATATACCGCTTTACAGTGCTTTACAGCACTCTCTAAGCGGTTCACAGAGTCAGCATATTGCCCCCAACAATCTGGGTCCTCATTTTACCCACCTCAGAAGGATGGAAGGCTGAGTCAACCTTGAGCCGGTGAGATTTGAACCGCTGAACTGCTGAACAGTCAGCTGAAGTAGCCTGCAGTACTGCACTCTAACCACTGCGCCACCTCGGCTCTTAAATTACATTTAAAGCAGTTAGATTTTATTCTTGCTATTATAGCTTTAAAAGGAAAGCTTCATTTTTCCTTGTTTTACCTTTTCTTTTCATTGCTGCGCTACTTGCATTGCTATATTTATTTGGATTTCAGAGAAGAACAAACTTACCTCTATGTTTTTCTCCTGCCTTGCTCCTCTATCTTTGAATTTTCCTCCTTCCTTTTCCATGGTTACTTTAACACACCCTCAACATTACTGGATCCTTCCTTGCGAACTATTAGGAGATAGTTTAGAAATTAAGTCTTTCAGATGGCACTCAATTAAGATTGACTTTACCTGACTAGGAGTATACATTGCTTGAATTTCTTCTTATTTACACTTTTCAAGGCTTGTTAAAGGCCTTGAATAATAAGGACCATGAGCTATTGTGTCTAGTTGGAGCACTGCCCTTAATTGCTGCTACTAGCTCAATTTCCCAACCATTAAAGCCCTTCAAGATGTTCCCTTTGCCACTGTTTCTATAATTTCCTCTCCATTATTTGCATTGTCCTATTGACTTTAAAGGTTATTTATGTACAAGAAATGCATTTAAAACTTATATGGTGTTTCTCCCAATTCTGGAGTTTAAAAATGTAAACAGCCTTTGTTCCACCTGTCTGTGCTATTAAAACACATATCTGAATTTTCTTAACATATCTGAATGGGTTACAATGCAACCTTGAATGAGCGCTGTAACTAAAATTATAAATAGTGCTCATATTTGTACAACTCATGGTCCATAAAATAAGTGGAATTGGGATAATTTGATGCATCCCTTTTAAATGATCCCATAATAGATTTTCTTTTACAGTTTAATGGAAATGAACCCTCCAAGTCTCCAGGATCCACTATTGTGAAGGTGGAAGAATTGTGGAAGAATGAAGAGGCAACTTTGCACTCTCGAGTTTGCAAGAAAACAGTCTTGTAATAATGGAGGTCATGCAAAAGTCTGAGGATTGACCTCATCAAGAGATTTCAAAACAATATTTAGTATCAGGTTCACCTGAAGTCATTTTTAATTTATTCACTGGTTGCTATTTATGGGAATTATGGGATGCGGGTGAAGAAGGGGAGTGCAAAAGTTGGCTTGAAACTCAACATTAAGAAAACTAAGATCATGGCATCTGGCCCTCTCAATTCCTGGCAAATAGATGGGGAAGAAATGGAGGTAGTGACAGATTTTATTTTCCTGGGCTCCAAGATCACCGCAGATGGGGACTGCAGCCAAGAAATTAAAAGACGCTTGCTCCTGGGGAGGAAAGCTATGACAAATCTAGACAGCATACTAAAAAGCAAAGACATCACCCTGCCAAGAAAAGTGCGTATAGTCAATGCTATGGTTTTCCCAGTTGCAATGTATGGCTGTGAAAGTTGGACCATAAGAAAGGCTGAACGCCAAAGAATTGAGGCCTTTGAACTATGGTGCTGGAGAAGACTCCTGCGAGTCCCTTGGACTGCAAGGCGATCAAACCGGTCAGTCCTAGATGAGATCAACCCTGATTGCTCTTTAGAAGGCCAGATCCTGAAGATGAAACTCAAATACTTTGGCCACCAAATGAGAAGGAAGGACTCACTGGAGAAGAGCCTAATGCTGGGAAAGATTGAGGGCAAAAGAAGAAGGGCACGACAGAGAATGAGGTGGCTGGCTGGAGTCACTGAAGCAGTAGGTGTGAGCTTAAATGGACTCCAGAGGATGGTAGAGAACAGGAAGGCCTGGAGGAACGTTGTCCATGGGGTCTTGATGGGTCGGACATGACTTCGCAACTAACAACAACAACAATTTATGGGAATTAGGAAGAATGTTTTGTTCATATTGGTTAAGGATCTTTTTCTTCTTCATTGAAGTAACTTTTATAGGTTTCTAATTAGCTGATAGAATTGGCTTCTTTATTACTAGATTGTTGACTACTTAGAACTTTTCCTAACTTGTTACTACAACATGGCATATGGGTCAGGGAGATTAGAACAGAGACCCATCATTAGATTAAATTTCACCACCTATTCCGGGATAGTAATCACACCTCTACATTTTAATATTTCTCATTCACATCTGCAAAGAGTTCATATACAAATAACCCACATCTGCTTTTGTTGGTAATATAACCTCTTCTATGTTTCTACCTCTTATCTGTGGTTTATCTTAGGGGAAAATGGCAAATGGATGTTTAAGCTTATGCATGACAGTGAGATATGGTTACTCTTTGTATTCTAAAATAACCATTTTTCATAAAATGTACTGTGAATGCATGTTGATAATTCAGATATAAGTAATTTGTTTCAAACAATTGCAACAATATATCTACACTGGAGAAGGTGTGGAAATATCTGTACAAATGCACAAAGGATTTTACATTCCCATTTCCCCCGATTGCTTTTATTAGTTATCTTACAACAGCACTACAATCTTTCCTTCCCCATGAAAGAAATAATATCAAACATACCAAGATTCCCAGAATTCCTTTTTACTCTGTTGCAATTTGAAGAAAAAGCCTGCTTTAGGAAGCTGTATGCTCTGTAATTGCATTTCCCCCCTCTTGGGCTTTCTTGATTGTGGCAAATATCTCAGAAAAATAATGATCGGCTCAAAGGCAAGTAAGTTTCTATTGCAGCTATAAAACACATGCACACTAAACCCTTCACTGAATATTGCTTTCAGTAACCAAGATCTATTTCAGGAGGACAAATGTAACAGTAAGGGAGTGCTATATTTAGAAAAAAGAAAAGTGCCTCAAAAATATTGGAAGAAGATTTACAAACAGAAATAATAGCAGCTTAGGAAATTGCTCCCAAGATTACTTTTGATGGATCTTTGCTGGAACAGCTCTGCATCTACAAACTTGTCTTAAAGCATTTGCAGTCAAGCTACATCCTGAGAATAAAAGAATGTAATGTCAGTCAATGGGCTGGCTGTAGCTAGGGAAGAGAAAAGATCATCAAGGCATGCCTAATGAAGGCTTAGGAATTTAGTTGAAAACTGTTCCTGGAGCAGCATCTGTCAGGCTTTCACTGCCCAATTAAATAATTAGAACCGCCAAGTAATCCCTTCTCACAGTCACTCATGCCCTAGTCAACTCCCATCTTGATTATTGCAAAACTCTCTACATGGGGCTGCCCTTGAATAGCATCCGGAAGCTCCAGTTGGTGCAAAATGCAGCGGCCCTCATGGTTCTGTGCAGACCTCAGTGTGCACATGTATCACCTCTCCTGTGGGAGCAGCATTGGTTGCCAATTTGCTTCCGGGTGCAATTCAAGGTGTTGGTTGTCACCTTTAAAGCCCTTTATGGCTTGGGTCCAGGTTATCTGAGGGACTGTCTCTTACCGGTCACATCTACCCGACCCACTGGAGCAGGAAGGCAAGGAATGTTGCAGGTCCCATCCCCTAGGGCAGCAGTTCTCAACCTGTGGGTCGCGACCCCTTTGGGGGTTGAATGACCCTTTCCAGGGGTCGCAGGCGCTGACGGAAGGGCCGCGCATGCTAGCCCACCATCTTGGTGCCATGCCCCTTTGTCACCTCATTGCTTCTCGCCTGGCAATGTGCACACATGGGGAGGGGGCGGGG
>QLTV01003764.1:2294958-2317639 GCA_003457575.1 Thermophis baileyi | reverse complement strand
TTCGCCCTGAGTCAGAGCGCACCGAGCCATGCAGGGCCGGCAGCAAGCATGCTGCCCAGGAAGCGGAGAGACCTCTGGAAAAGCACATTCGCGCTCAGGCTTTGGCTGCGATCCCTCAGCGCAGTTGGATCCAGAGCAGAGCGAGCAAGGAGCTGGGTGGGTCCCGCCTCGCATGAGAGGGGGGTGCAACACATGGAGGCTCCCCGCAGTTCCTCGGCTCGTCTGGGCTGCAGCTGAGTCCATTGCCGTGAGCCGGCGGAGGTAGCGCAGGGCGCGGCTGGGAGCATGCTAACTTTGCCTTCCCTGAGTGCCGGACTCTGCCATTGCCATCGCCCCTGCCTGGCTCGCCCCCGGCTGGCTCCCGAGCTAGGAGGCAGCAGCCGGTTCCCCCTGCCCTGGAGGTCGCCAGTATGAACATGGCTCTCCAGGAGCTCGGGAACAACAACGCCGAAAAGTTTTCCGGTCAGCTGGTGAGAAGAAAGCTGTCGCCATCTTCGTGCTTTCCCTCCGTTGCCCTTCCTGGCCGAAAAGCTGTGACTGGTGGGCTGCGGAAACAGGGTCACCCTCTTGACCACCCCCGAGGTCCAGAGGGAAGCCTTTCTCCTGCACACTCATCTCGCGGGCGGGACCCGGCCGGTCCGGGTCAGCGCGCCAGCAGGAGTGGGGTGCTCCGGCTGCAACCACGGGGAAGGTCCGTCAGAGGTGAGAAGGGGTGCTTTTCAGCCAGGAAGGGCAACGGAGGGAAAGCTGAGATGACCACCACCACCCCACGGCATCCCAACCTGGATATGGGGCCGGAGTGTCAAAAAAAAAGTGTCAAAAAGTCCCAAAAAATTTCACCACCGTTTCAGTGGGTGTGGCTTGGTGGGGGGGGTGTCATGTGACTGAGTGTGCATGAGTGACATCAAGTTGGCCACGCCCACTCAGTCACATGACCATCAAACCACACCCACAAAATAAGCCACGCCCACAGAACCGGTAGAAATTTTTTTTACAACCCACCCCTGATCTGGTGGGACCCAGAAGAAGGGCCTTCTTCTCTCTTTCTGGAACATCATTCCCCCAGAGGTTAGAATGGCCCCCACTCTAACACTCTTCTGAAAGGTGCTGGTTCTGTCAGTGGGCCTGGGGAACCCAGAGAGGGATGGAGCCCATTAAATGGCTTGTATAAATATGTGCTGTTGCCGGAATGGTGATGGGGTGGATGGGGGGCTATTATTTTATTATTTTTTATTATTTTGTTATTTTCTTTTATTCTTATTCTTATATGATGCTTTTATTTTGTGTAAGTTGCCTTGAGTTGCCATGGGCGAGTAGGTAGCAATATAACTTTTCTAAAATAAATAAATAAAATCAATAAATATTGTGAGAAAAAATTCAGGTTGTGAGAATGAGGACTTTGTGGCAGATGCTGCTCTTTTCTACCAAATTAAAACCAAGTCTTCATCCAAATCAAGGAAGTGCCTCCAACTCCTTTTTCTTTCCCAACGAAGGAAGGTTGCATTAGATTTGTTTAAAATGATGTGAAAAAGCAAGAGAGAAAAATGATAAACATATCATAAAACTTGATCTGGAACTTAATTGATGGCTTGTGTGATGAATCAAGGTCATTTAACAATGTCTCTGCCTTGGATAACAGGGTGCAATTTCAGTCTGTTAGTTCAGGTAAACATAGCAGATTATAATTCTATGCAGGGTAGTCTTTCGTAGATATGACCAGGATACTTCAATTTTACTTAGGTGATAGAATCAGAAAGCCATATAAATGTTCATCAAATTGTATTGGTTCTACGTATGGGTAATGGCTAACAGTTTGCAATGTATCAGATTATTACCCATTTGGAGTGGTATTTCTATGGTCATCCAAGTGGGGAGGCAAATGATGACACATACATGATGATATCCTCATGCAAATACCATGATTTACATAGTTGAAAGATATATCCTGACCCAAATATGTAATTACAGTATTTGCATGATTGTTAATAAGCTTCTGTCACTGTTTTGGTATCACTGTTTTGTCATTTGCTGTGGACACCACTGGTATTTTTTGAGTAATGTTCCATATTGTCTACTTCTGGTAACAGTTTATTTTCTTAAGTGACTATTGTTTCCATTTAATTTGCATTCTGATATTTTAAAAAAATACTATATAAAAACTGGCAATAGTTCATTTAGTTCAGGTTTTGTTTTTAGTTGCAGCTATCCAGAAGCAGACATCAAAATAACGGACTTCTTCCCAAGCAACTACTGTAATACATTCAGATATATCAAAATATTTTGTGCACTGAACATGGGATTTCAGTTAGTTATCACAGCTGAGAAGCTGATTGCTATAACATAGTCTATACTCTCTCATGAACCTAATAACATCATATTAATGTCTGTATTTTTCCCTTCTAACTTCAAATTCTAAGTTCCTAAATTATTAGCCAAGATCTAAGTCAAAATAATACCAAAATTTCTTAATGTTTCAAGAAGAATGATCTTCCTTGGGCAGAGTCACCCTTTCCTGGATATAGCTGTTGTTTAGGTTCAACAAACTCAGGGGTGGGTTCTAACTTACCTCGCTGCCGGTTCGCTTCCTCCCGCGCCGCGTGGCCGCGCCTCGTGGCTGCATGTGCGCCTCGTGGCTGCGCGTGCAGTCCAAAAAAAAATTCCCCAAAAAATTTGCCAAAAACAAGATGGCGACGCATGCGCAGTGCCGGAAACTCAGCTTCTGTGCATGCACAGAAGAAAAAAATAAATAAAAAAAAATCCCCCAAAAATTTTTTCAAAAAATTTTCAAAAAAAAGATGGCGGCGCCCACAGACCGGCACCGACCGAACCGGATCGGTGACATCATCGTGACATCACCAGTGGGTCACTACCGGTTCGAGAGAACCGGTCCGAACCAGGAGGAACCCACCTCTGAAAAAACTGAATCAGAGCACAAAGTCAGCACTAGGTGAACACATAGGCTATCCCGTTAGACATATACAAGGTCCATATGGAGTCCAAGAATCAGACTACACAGAGATCAATATAAAACAAACAGGAAACTATATTGAGGCAGTGAACGAAGTCCTGCCATACTACCTTCCATAGGACTGTTACAAGTGACAGCCAATAGACAGGAAAAATAGCTTGCATAGATCTTACCAAAAGCAGCTTGTAAAACCACTTTCCACAGAAGATGACACATTAAGAAGTCTACCTCTACCATGGAATTGCAGGATATGGAAGAAACATATCAGTGCATGTTTTGCTTCAATTGGTTTTGCTCCAATTTTCCTCCAAAATTTTCCTCCTCTGACTGGTTTTTCAGCAATTGAAGAACAATCAGAACTTTTTCCTGCCTGCAATGAGTGCTTTTCATTCTTCTTTATGCTGTGATCATTACTGTTCTATCAACTGCCTACTTGATATTGAGTGCTTTTAGAAATGAGTTTTTGAACCCATCTGAGATTCAACTACAGATAGTCTTTGACTTGCAAAAGTTCATTTAGTGACTGTTCAAAGTTACAATGGCACTGAAAAAAGTGACTTATGACCATTTTTCACACTTACGGCCATTGCAGCATCCCCATGTTGATCAAAATTCAGATGGTTGGCAATTGGTTCATATTTATGATGGTCGCAGTATGCCAGGGTCATGTGATCACCTTTTGCGACCTTCTGACAAGCAAAGTCAGAAGCCAGATTCACTTAACAACTGTATTGCTAATTTAATAACTGCAGTGACTCACTTAACAACTGTGGCAAGAAAAGTCGTAAAATGGGGCAAAACTCACTTAACAAATGTTTCACTTAGTAACATAAATTTTGGGCTCAGTTGTGGTCGTACGTCAAGGACTACCTGTACAGGACTTCAGCATATTTTCTTAGACTTTGGCTTCTTATATAAGAACTGGTCATTGGTTGAAATGGGGGACAGGGACTGTATTTTACATACAGAATTAGAAAGGATCTCCTTATATCCTGAAGGTGGGTAATCTCATGCTTCCCCTGGAAGATTAAGAGCTCCTTAATCTGTCTAGTGTTTCTAAAATTAGCTTCCTTCTTGTGGTCTTATAGCTCAAGAAGCTACAGGTTCTCCTCTGAAAACGAATCTCTTGGGGGACTTGAGAGAGGAAAATAAGAGCGCTTTGTAACAAAGTCAACTGCTGGGCCTAACATAGTCAACATTTTATTTCAGCCCCTCTCCTATTTGAAGCATTTAGGATTGTCCTAAAGTAAACCAAGGCTACAATATGTTCAACAGATGTTGTTAGTAAATAATACCCTCTCACTTTAGTTCCTTCTTCTGTCCTCATGCTGGCTTCAATTACTCACACCATTTGGGTTGCCTTTGTTGTGGATGACATTCAGACTGGTGGGCTAGATGAGCAATCAGAATGTTATGAATATTCCACGAACAAGGAAGTCCTTAAACTGGAATGTACGCAGTCCTCAAACAACAAACACTCAAGCATAAGCAAAATACTCTGCTTCATCTCAAGCAGTTTCCAAGTTTCCCTTGGAACTTTTAGAGGTTGGACTTTCCCACATGGCAGTCTTTTAGCCTTGACATCTCTTATCCTTTGAGTTTGTAAACAATTTGCTTATCTTGGCTTGCCCCGAGTTGATATTCTCCACTTCTACTTTCTTCATTGATTCCTGATTTCCCTTAAGCTGGTTTTCTGTGAATGAAACAGGGACACCCCCATCTGCAAAGACTGAAAAGAGAATCAATGATACCCATGGTTAAGGCTTGTGGAAGCAATGAAGTATTTCTATCTGGAAAAGATAACTGACAATTGTGTCTTTCAGTCAGGGATACCATAATATTGAGGACAATGCAGTTTGTAATTCACTAAAAATCACAGTTATGTTAGGTGTAACACAAATCTTGCATGATTTCTGAACTAGGAGAGATTGAAGGTACTTCATTTTAGGCTTTGCTGAAAACAAATGTCCTGCCTTGTTTGTAAGGGATTTTATGGAAGACCCAGATGTTTTTCATCTGTAGCACTCTCATGTACTGCTGCTTCAGTACCATTAAAAAAATGCAACAAAAGACTGAACAGCTGAATTTTGTTGACAGTATTAAGAAATCTCTAAGTACTGAATGAAAGAGGGGCATTGATTGCACCGTCACAGAAAATACCAGCATTGGGATTCAACTTGGCTAATGCTTGGATGAGGGACCAGAAAATTAGGAATGTTGACAGGACTAAGATGTTGGAAAAAACAACCCAAGATAAAAGCAATGGCTGTATTGTTGCTACAGTACAAGGATGTGTCCATGTAGCCACTGAGCATCAAGCTCATTAAAAGGAGACTTTGCCTTTTAGAGTCAAAAAAGCAGAGACACTAAGAGTATGTCACTTTTGTTTCCTACAAAACATCTGTTACATAATTACCTGTTGCAGGAAAGGAGAGCAAAAATAGAAAAAGTAGAAGCAGTCAATCAAGGTCACATGGAGTCCTAGCTCATGCCATCTGCTTGCAATATTTCAATGAAGCAAGGCTTGTATGACTGTTCTATTGAAGGTCACCAAGATGACATTGGAATGACTATGGTAACTTTGTGAATCTGTAGCCCCCAGAGAGAATGACAGTCAATTAGACCTTTCTTTCCATTTCCGGCATGAGCACAGAATGGTTTCTGCCAATCATTACCCCTTTGCTAGCCAGCCAGCCAAGAGAGCTTTGTTTGGTGTCTTTAGTTTGGTGCCAAACACAAATCCTTTCTGCTCCTAAAAAAGGGTAAACAACAAGCCATCTCAGAGGAGCTCCATCCTTTATCATTGGTAGGTAATAAGAAATTAGCTCCTCTAATTGCAGGTACTGTAACTATTGCTTCTGCTGCTTGTGTCTCATAACAATAGTATCATCCTACTTTAGGCTGATTAGCATAAATACATTATCGGAAACTTCAGAAAAAGATACAGCATCAGGCAGACAACACAATATAAAAGTGCCTGAGGTTTATAGGTAGCAATCCAGAAATACTGTGTTGTTTCTCTGTGTCATGTAATATATGTGGGTATATGCATACTTTCGTATTTATTTATTTATTTATTTATTTATTTAGTCATGTTTATGTAGTGTATATTGGAGGTGATGACCCTTTGAGAGCTGTATGCAACGAAATTTCATTTTAATGTATGCTGATTAGTATACATTCGAAGCGACAATAAAGTTATTCTATGTTCTATACCGTTTTGTTGTTTTTCAGTTAAAACAATTCCTTTTTATTATTTGGAAAACTTCTAATGGTCTTTGGACACTCTTTTGCCAATATTAAGGCATCAATATTATCACAAATCCAAATGCAGAATTTGCTTTAGAGCAGGAATGTCCAACCTTGGCAACCTTAAAACTTGTGGACTTCAACTCCCAGAATTCTCCAGCCAGCATGGGGGAGTTCTAACCTCTTGATTCTTCTTGGCTTCTCCCATTTCTTAATCACCCCTTTTTAAAACACTTGGATCAATATGATCATTTCAAAGAATGCGAAGATATTTGAAAACCTCTCCAAAAAATTGCAAACTTTCTTTGAAATGTTCTAGATATTTTTTTAAATGTACATGTTTTTTCACGAATGAAGGGGAAAATATATGTGTCCCAGGATAATGTAGCAGGATCCAATCTGGGTCAGTCACCGGGGCCAGACGTTCTGTTGTCCGTGCTTTTAGACTGGTGCTGGAGCCCATCTTCAGGGAACTTCTCTCTAGAGAGAAGTTCCCTGAAGATGGGCTCCAGCATGAGTCTGAAAGCTCGGAAGACAAAACTTCTGGTCCTGGTGACCAACCAAAATCCGGCTACATGTTTTTTATTTGTAATTTTGTTTTGGTGTACTGCTTGCCTATTTTTTTTAAAAAATAAAATCCTTGAAACCCCTCAAACTGTTGAATCAGAAGTGGAATCATTATTACTGCATGTCTTCCAAAAATAGTAATAATAATAATTAGGAATTTTTTTTTGTTCACATAGCATGCTAAATTTAAAGAATTGGAATGAGACTGGAATAATCTTGAAGACCTTACTCGTTCCATGCAGGTATTTTCATTCTTAGTTTAACATTCTACTACCTCTTTCTCTAACCGGATATTCATAACGTCATGTGCAGCTAACTATCTACTTGGCTCAAAGATATGTTTGTTGCTACAGTGTGATCAGTGGCGATGCGGTAACACCAAGCATGATTTCTCTCCTGTAAAGTGCAAGAAAGCTTCACAAAATTGAAAAACAAAATCAATGACAATTGTTCTGTAGTAATTTATTCCTGTCTTGCTTTATTTTGACAGCTGAGAATTGACTAGATTTGCTGAAACACTAATCCTCATGCAGGTGTTGAAATCAATGGAGCCTTTCCAAAAACAAGCTGGCTGTGATGGGGGTTTTGGCCAGAAAGGGTAATTAATAGCATATTCGTGAGTTGATATATGTCTGCTTTTGTTCATCACATTATTTCATGCTGTTTGCTCATTACATCATGCAAGCATCTAGCTCATTATTTTAGGTTTTCATGTTTCCCTTCATTTTTTCTTAATATTATGGACTCGGGATGTGACCATGCAAAATATTCAACTGTCTCCTGGAACCAATGAAGGAAAGCCAGGAGCTTATACATGCTTCTGCTAAGACTGCAAATGTAAATAGAATCACGAAGAGGTGGAGATTCTATAACAAAGTGATTCACAAAGAGGGCCATCTGTTGAGAAAACAAGCAAGGCCAATGCCTGACAAAAACATATGAAGAATGGTTGCAGGAATTGGATATGGCCAGTCTAGAGAAAAGAAGGACTAGGGTTGACACGGTAGCAGTATTCCAGTATTTGAGGGGCTGTCACAAAGAAAAGGGGGTCAACTTATTTTCTGAAGCACCAGAAGGCAAGACAAGAAACAATGGACGTAAACAAGGAGAGAAGCAACCTAGAATTAAGGAGAAAATTCTAACAGTGAGGACAATTAACCAGTGGAACAACTTGCCTTCAAAAGTTGTGGGTGCTTCATCACTGGAGGCTTTTAGGAAAAGACTGGACAGCCACCTGTCTGAAATAGTATAGGGTCTCCTGCTTCACCAGGGGGTTGGATTAGAAGACCTCCAAAGTCCCTTCCAGCTCTATTCTGATTAATGATTACCTGCATACAAGTGGGAACATCTACAGGTTTGAGGCTTATTCTTTACTGATTGGTGCTTGACTAGCTAAAATATTTTTATTTTATTAGATTTGTGTATCACTTGTCTATTCAGGCAGCACACAATATCCATGTATCGTATTTGAGATAACTAATACTGTATTAAATCCACCATTTAGAAATGGGGGCAGGAGAGGGAAGATCTGGATTGAGACTCACTGAATAAGAGTGGTGGGGGATGGGAAAGCACTCCCACATAATGATAAGAAACAAGAACAGTCAAGGAAAATATCACTGCCCTCCACATGGGTCTCTATTTTCTTTCAGGACCTTGGTCCAATAAAAAGTAATTAACTTCTCCATTGTTAATGCTACAAGTCAATCCTATGCTTAGTTTAAATTAAAATTAAAATATGTTGTTTCAAATGATGCTGTAATATAATAAAATTTAAAATACATAAATTAATTTTAATTTCAAGTTGTGTAATTAAAATTAATGTCACTATTTGAAATTAAAAGTAATGTATGTATGTTTAACTTTATTTATTACATTACAGCATCATTTGAAACATTTAAATTTTGATTTAAACTAAGCATAGGATCAACTTATTTATTTTGTATAAATATAAAATTATATAAATTATATTTATGTATATAAAATTAAAAATAAGAAAATTAAATAAATACAATTAAAAACAATCACATAAAATAATGTAAAGAACTGGCTTAGCAACCCTGGCCAGGGAACAGTTGTATTTTATAAGTATCTACAAATTTCCATTGATGTCATAAATCTTTCCTGTTCAGAGCCAGAACAAATGGGGGAAAACTGAAACCTAGGAGGAGGGATGAAAATATTTTGAATTCTAATATATATTTAAGGTTACAGAGTGTTGAAAATGCAAGAAAATTATTTTCCAACATAACACTTAGGCAATTCTACTGTTTATTCTGCCTAGCTGGAGTAGTTATAGCAAATAAACAGCAAGTATGACCATTCATCTCTTGCAGGCAGAAATGCACCCAGTATCTCCAATATCATGCCTATAATTCTTAAATACTAGCAGGAAACTGAGCAGCAGAAGGCTGGGGCTGATTTTGCTATTTATTAGTAGCAAGCATGGTTGGGCAGCTGCTTGCATTCCATCTGTGAGAAATGCTGACTATAACACCACCACAGTTCAGCTGTAAACCTGTTCCGCAGTACATCTTGCTGCCTAATGAAGTGCGTAAATGTCTCTCAGCCCAGCTTGAAATGGAGGGGAAAAAACACACCTTTGGGACTGCAACCAGAAGTGTAGATACTTACACAATGGAAAAACCAGATCTGTTTGCTATTTCAGACCTGAAAAGAAATTTCTCCCTTTCTGGTTGATGAACCAGAGTTTTAATTTTGCCGTTCTCGGTAGCACGCATCCCCCCTCCTACACTTTTCAGTATATTTGGGGCTTTCATTAAAGAGGGAGGTTTGTTTTCATGTTTTCTTTGATTATAATGAATGAGGGCAAAGAACTCATTAAGATACATAAACTGTATTTCTGCTTTTGCAAATTCTATTGTATGGCAGTAGTTTATATTTGTGATTCCAGAGAGAGGGAGCCACCACGGAGAAGGCCCTTCTTCTGGGTCCCACAACATTCCCTGCCTCCCCAGTCTGATGGGTTGGGTAGATGTGACCAGCAAGAGACGGTTCCTCTAGTTTCCTAGAACTAAGCAGGGGTGTCAAACTCAAGGCCCGCGGGCCAGATCTGCCCCACGTGGTGTTTAGATCTGGCCCACGGGGCCACCCTGGAAACAGCGAAAGACCAACCCGCGGTGTCCCTGCCAGTGAAAACAGAGCTCTGAAGGGCCGCATGCGGCCCTCCCGAGCTCTGTTTTCGCTGGCAGAGGGTCGCAGGAGGCCGGTGCAGCTGAAAACAGAGCTCGGGAGCCTGTTTTCACTGGCAGAGCTCTCAGGCCACCACAGGCGCCCCAGACACGAGTGATGTCAAGCTGGCCACGTCCACCCTGGGCCCCCCCGCCCCCCCAAGTCAAACACAACCCTGATGCAGCCCTCAATAAAATCGAGTTTGACACCCCTGAACTAGAGGGTTTGCATCCAAAACAAAACTATTAGTAGCTTAATATCTGCTTAAAGTGGAGACACTGCTTAAACACTGGAATAGTTTAGGGCAAGTTTAAGCTTCTTCAAATAAGGATTTGAAGCAGATATCCAAGCTCAGAGACCACTTATCATGAGGATTCAAATATATTTGCATTTTGTCTTACAGAGCACAGAGCATTAGCTACTTGGCTATGATTCTAATTTGGGAAATTGGTCTCAGATCATTATTTCAGATCATTTGCCATATTTGTAGTCAGTTGCTTTTAATTAAGGTGAAGAGCAACAGTATTATATATTAGCAAATGGTAATCCAATTTCAGAGTTGGCAAACCTCTCTGTTTCCATATTTGTTATTCAGTAGAGTAATGAATGAACCATCAGTTCTACATCACAGTGGTAAACACTGAGACTCACACACTTGGAAAATAATTTGGAATGTGCGCTTTGGACCTTGTGTACTTAATTGTGAGTACACATCTCTTTTCATTTATTTTTGAAAAGTTTGTTACAAGACTGAAAAAAAAGAAGACGCCACTGCTTTATGAGTTGCATTAACTTTAGTAAGTGAATTCATGAAAACAAATGTATATTTTTTCAGTTGCTGCAATTGGGGTGCTATAACAGGTAGCAGGGAGATTCTGTGCTCTTTGTAATTGTCTTCAAAGTCTTTAAAGTCCATTAGAATTCCTACAACAATGTAGTCTATCAATACTGAGACTAGTGGAAAGCCAAGCAGTTTACCATAAACCTAATCTATCATTTCCTAAATCTCTAGGCCTGAGCTTTAACTCTGCCCCCACTCTATAGTCAAATCCTCAGAAATATCTACAAATGAAAAGAAACCATGTTCCATTTCTCCACAAATTCAGGTAAATTCCCCGAAGAACAATGTAAGATCTTTTTTTCCTCAGCAACCATTACCAATTTCCAAGTTTGATAAACTCCCATCGCCTCGTTGTCATTATGGATTTTTCTTATTCAGAACTCAAATACTTTCTTCTTGTTCTGTTTTTCTACATTCAATTTTTACTAAGCTGACAAGCAAACATTAGCTGGGGGTAGATTTATGTCCTGTCTTGCGCTGATAATCTTTGGCTCTGTGAATAACCACAATTCAAGGGCTTATGGAAGCAAACGGAAGGCTCATGTTGATTTTCATCGTGGATGTCATCCCCCCCCCCAATTCTTTTTCTTCAGAGCATGAAGACTGAGAATCATCTGACTGCTTCCAGCAGCTGCAGTAGTTTTATGTTTCTGCTCACCATAGTAGCTGATATTAAGCTGGTTTTCACTCGAGCAGAGTTAATTGGTGGAATGGTGACCATGGTGGTGAAATTTCGGCTGATTAATGCTGACTTGATTCCTGACATCTTCCATTTTCAACTTTGATTATTGTATATCATATACAGTACAGCTAGTCCTCGACTTACAACAGTTCCTTTAGTGACTGTTCGAAGTTACAGTGGTACTGAAAAAAAGTGCCTTATGATCGTTTTTCACACTTATGGCTATTGCAGCATCCCCGTAGTCACGTGATCAAAATTTGGATGCTTGGCAACGACTCATATTTATGATTGTTGTAGTGTTCTGGGGTCATGTGACCCCCTTTTGCGAACTTCTGACAAGCAAAGTCAATGGGGAAGCCAGGTTCACTTAACAACAGTGTTACTAACTTAACAATAGCAGTGATTCACTTAATAACTCTGGCAAAAAAGGTCGTAAAATGGGGCAAAACTCATTTAACAAATGTCTCTCTTAGCAACTGAAATTTTGGGCTCATTTGTGGTCGTAAGCAGGGGTGAGTTCTGGATCCTTTTGCTGCCGGTTTGCTCAGGGTTGCGCCGTGCGCGCCCGCAACAATAAAAAAATAGCTTCTGCGCATGCGCAGAAGCAAAAATTAGCTTCTGCGCATGCGCAGAAGCAAAATCCAAGATGGCGGCATCCACGGAGACACCTACAGAACTGGCTCTGTGATGTCATCACCGATTTACTAGCGGTTCTAAAGAACCGGTTAGAACCGGTAGGAACCCACCTCTGGTCGTAAGTCGAGGAATACCTGTAAATCATCTATGAAGGTCAATGTAGGATTCCTCTAACATGTGATTTTGTCCAACATGTTATCAGACCATTCTTTTTTTAAAAAATCCAGACATTGGGCCTACTTTTTCTGTGTTGTCAGAAGAATTCCCCCCCTTTTCCCCCTAAAAGGAGGCATAATTGGAGCACAGAGCTCCAAGACATTTGTGATGTAAACTGTACAAGCTTGCCTAAAATGAACATCAATGTTCTTTTTTTTTTTTTAAAAAAAGTTAAGAATAAAAAAAATTCCAACTCAGAGAAAATATATTTAATATGATCATGAGAAACGTGTGTTGGTTTGGCCAAAGTCTATAGATCCTTCATCCCCATGCAAAATCTTAATTCCAGAACAAGAAACTCCTATTTTATAGAGACTTTGGAAATGTTTAGCATCTGTTTCTTATAAATGGTACATTAAATGTACAGTGAAATTATGCAGTTGTCTCTTTTCCCCTTCCACTCAGATGAGCTCATTTCCCGTTCTCAATATTTCATTCCTTTGAAATGGGAGGGGGTGGTGGGAAAATTAACCATGGATTTCATGTGTGCTGATGCGCATTTCAGTTTCTCAGCTCCAGGCATACCATAATGTTTTCTCATTTTAGAAAGACAGTTTACAAACCAGGCCTGGCTTTTAAACGGTGATCTTTAGCAATTATGTTTGCAATTACCCCACTTTGCTTAGGGTTGGAAGCAGGGGTGGGTTCCTCCTGGTTCGGACCGGTTCTCCCGAACCGGTAGCAGCCCGCTGGTGATGTCACGATGACATCACCGAACCGGATCAGTCAGTGCCGGTCCATGGGGGCCGCCATCTTTTTTTTGAATTTTTTGAATTTTTTTTATTTTTTATTTTAATTTCCTTCTGAGCATGCGCAGAAGCCGACTTCTGGCACTGTGCATGCAGTCGCCATCTTTTTTTTGGCTTTGTTTTTTATTTTTATTTTATTTTTTTTGGATTTTTTGTTACTGCGCATGCAGGAGGGAGCGAACCGGCAGCGAGGTAAGTTGGAACCCACCCCTGGTTGGAAGGCTCTAGAAGAGGAACCATCTTTAGTGACTATTAGCTTTCAGAAATCAAAAGAAAGAGAACATCCTTTTGGGGAGCTTTTCATTGAAAACTTGCTTCTTGGGAAAATGCTGCAAATCTCAAAGCCTTATTGCTACCGTCCTGTTTGCCTGAACCTCAATTTCTCTCCTTTCCAAATTTCTATTCTAGTTGGATCCAAATCTTTGGATATTTAAAACTTTTTAAAGTCATTTGATTACAAAGTTTTCATCAAATAAAAGACAATCCCCATAAAAGTAATAACACATTTCCAAATATACCCTATACTTATCATATACTGTAATATAATAACAAATTGACCATATCAAAGTTTAATTCTGTGATCGGCTTTGTAACTTTGATAGTTCAGATTTCCTCCTTCGTGTTTTTTAGTGAAAAAGACACATGGAGCTGAATAAAGCAGGGAACTAACAAGAATTGGGAGAAGACATCCCACAGGTTCTTCATCTGCCAGCTTTGACTGTGTTATTGTTAATATTGTTTCATGGAGCAGGCACTGCAGCAGAGGTTTGTGGGCCATGCTACGTGACAATTTTTCATCGAAGGAATCTGAAGCATTTCTACTCTGTCAGATCTCATGGGTTGAGCAGAGAAATTGGAGGTAGGTAGTTCCACCTGGCCCTAACCAACACCTTGAATTCTATCTAAAAACTTATGGGGAGCCAATGCAGCTCACAAAGCAGTGGGGTTATGTGGATGTACTGACATATGACCACATTACTACTTGCACTACCACTGCATTTGGGAGCAATTGTAGCTTCCAGGTGGTTTTTAAAGGGAGTCTTGTTTAGAGTGCATTGCAATGCATCTAATGGGATGTGCCCAGGGCATAAATGATTATGATCAGGGCCTTGTGATTCAGGAATGGGTATAATTTGATGCATAATGTACAAAGGCTTTCCTGGCCACAGCTGCCACTTTTCTAGATAGAGGTAACAATTTAAGAAGACCCCTAAATTGCAAGTCATTTCTGTCTGGATGAGTATAATTCCATTCAAAATGAAAAATAGAATCAGTTTGCCTTGCTTAGGTTGAACTGAAACTTGTCACCAGAGCACCTGTACTGATGGATGACATCACCCAGCAATTTCATGTAGATATTACAGGAGACAAGAGAGACTAGAGCCCTGAGGGGATCCCTCAAAGAAGGGCCCTTGGGCTAGCTCTCTCTCCTCCCCAATGTAGAAGACCACAGAGAGAACCATGAAGAAAATATGTAGTGGCTGTTAATAAAACCTAGACTGGAAAAACAAGACTGTACGACAAAGAAACTTAGACTGAACCATCTTGACTCTTTTTGATATAAGAAGGAGGGAAGGGTAAATGTTATCAGGCAAGATTCTTTGATTACAACCTATTTTGATAGATTTCTAATATTTCTTGTGTTTGTTTTCTGACCTGGTCTGTCTTGAAGAGCTAATATGCCCTAACACCAGCTGGAAAATGCTCTGGAGGAAGGATAGAACCCAATGCCATGCCTTCCATTACTAAACTTTAAAGCTGGTCCAGAAGAATGCTGTGATTTTTTTTTTAATCTCTCAGAGATAAGGATCTCTCATCCTGAGAGATCAAGGATAGCTAGAATGGATGCACTATGTCTAGTTCACTCGTTGTCATAAATAAGAGTTTTGCTAGGTGCTTCTTTAGAGCTAATGGGTGATTGGAAGTCTGATTTAAGCAATATTTCCTTTTGATGGTCATGTTCACACAATACACCTAACCAAACTATATAGAGATTTAAGTCAATACACTCTGTGTAGTCATTTAAAGTGCACTAGTCCATGAGTTCAAATCCTTTTCTTAAGCTGTCAGAATGGTACAAATCTTACATTATGTCATGTCTCTCGTTTTACAAGGTTCTACATGATTTCCACATGAATTCTCTATTTTTACACTGTGTCACGGTAGGAGACATCCTTGAATCCATCCAATTCTCAGGGAAAACAGCATGTATTGACTTTTCACTAGATGCCCAAGGCAATAATTCTAAACCAGATTGATGACAATAGCATAAGTCAGGTCCTAATAAAACTTTTTGCTGGTAAGGGTGAGTCACTAGAGATCCTGACAAATGCAGTGATACATTTTTGGTTAAATATGACGGAAAAATAATGAGCTGTAGATGACATGGACCTTTTCACATTAGTTCTCTTCCATCTCCAAAGAAATGGCCAGTTGAAAAGGTTAGTGGAACTTTGGGTGCTACAAGAGGGTAATTGGGAGTTGATACAGCCAGAGCTCTTGTCTGATATGGGGTTGTGCATTTGTGATTCTGTATTTTTGAGCCTAAATAGTTCTATACAAACTTTATAGCTAAGTTAAAGTTAAACATGTGGCTGGGAAATCTCACCATGAACATTAAATCAGCACTGCTTCTGCATCTTTGGTGTTGTTATAAGAATGTCTATGTAGAATAGTAAAAAAGTATATATAAATATTTATAAAAAACTATTTTAGGCTATTTAAAGAGCTCATGAGAACAGCCACCTTTAAAAGCCAGTGATTTATTGCTTATTTATTTGATATATGGTATTGTGGAATAGGATTGAATATATTTCCTTTCATTTACATTTCTGTCCAGTTCTGTCCTATGACTTATAAATTTGTACATGCTCCTGCACAGGACCTGTCATATGGTTAGAAATCAACTATCCAACTCTCTTAAATCAAATTTATTTTCTCTAGGATCATAAATATTCTAGGAAGCATTTTTGTGGATTGCAAATAAAAGCATCTCACCCAGGGGTGGGTTTCTCTTACCTTCCCTACTGGTTTGGAAGTGCGCATGTCGCATCGGAAGTGCACATGCGTGTGCGTGCGTCACATCCGTGTACTGACTCTCTGCGCATGCGCAGAAGCCTTTGCGCATGCGCAGAGAGTTATTTGCCAGCCGCTTTCAAGCAGCGGCGACCGGGGAACCGGTTTGGGGGTGTGGCAAGCTGGCCTTCACTACCGGTTCGGCGACCGGTTCTTGAGAACCGGTCCAAACCGGTAGCAACCCACCACTGATCTCACCCAAGATGCATGAACGATTTTGCAATTAATAGCATTGTATACAGGCTTCATTATAGATACAGAATGCTATGCTAGTCTATGATCATGATAAAGATTTGATTTTACTTGATACAGAACTCTACTTCAGAACACTACTGTACATATTCAACACTACCACTACTTGGAAGGAATTATGGAAACTTTCAGCATATGTTGAATTACTGCTGGATATGGTATGAAATACTCAACATCCACTGCAATTATAATTGTTTCTCCCACCATAGCAGCTATTTTCTGCAATATGTGCATCTACTTTATCAAGAGAAATATAGTTATACATGATATTTCTATTTTTTTAATTCAGAAGGCAAAAGGAAGTTCTTAAACAACAAATCTCGATGGTTAGTTCATTAGGACTAAACACTACAAGATCAGGGGTGGGTTCCAACTTACCTCGCTGCCGGTTCGCTCCCTCCCGTGCCGCATGGATGCGCCGCATGTGTGCACACACGCTTTGCATGCGCACATGTGTGCGTGCACGCTTTGCACGTGCACAGGTGCACGCGCACGCTTTGCACGCGCGCATGCGCAGTAACAAAAAATCTGAAAAAAAAGCCAAAAAAAAAAAGATGGTGACTGCATGCACAGTGCTGGAAGTCGGCTTCTGCGCATGCTCAGAAGGAAAAAAGAAATTAAAATTTTTTTAAAAAAAAATAAAAAAAAATTCAAAAAAAAAAGATGGCAGCCTCCACGGACCTGCACCGACAGATCCGGTTTGGTGACATCATTGTGACATCACCAGTGGGTCACTACCGGTTCGGGCAAACCGGTCCGAACTGGGAGGAACCCACCCCTGTGCAAGATGGTTAAGAGGATATACAGTAAATAATTCCTTGAATGAGTCAAACAGTAATTTATGGGCTAGCACCATAAGTACCTAGCCTGAAATAGCTATCTCCTGCATTTACTGAGCATAATTGAATTATGACCATTATTGTTTTGAATTAGTCCCAAATGGGCCAATTTTTAATGCATTTTTCTGGAGGGTATTACCTCTGAGTAATACAGATCATATTACCATTTTTTCCAGTCTTCCTTCTTTAAACAATGGAAAAGACAAAACTCTTTTTTTGGTATCACATGCAATTTCCTCAAAGCGTGCGATACATTGACCTGTACTATACTATACTATACCATACCATCAAGATAGTTATTCAAATTGTAAATAGAATTCAAGTTTTATATACTAAAAAAACCCCCTCTTCTCATGTAATTTTATTTATAAGGGGCACAACTGGTAAAGACAAAGTTACATTCTAAACATTCCATCGAAGTTCTTTAGACAGGTAGATTTAACTACACGATAATTTATTTTTTTGCCACTAGATAATTTCTGTTTTGTTAAATTAAGAAATCACACGGGGACACTTAAAGAAATGTAAAAAACACTAACAGTACAAACTATTCTTTATGTAGTCTTTGTGTAAAATTTGCTTTACTTGAAAGAACATAGTTTATGTTGCCAGGTTTGTTACTATCCTTTTTCCAACCTTCAATATAATATAAGGAAAACAATACAATCCTGACTTCAGCAATGCATGGACCAAGAACTGCCAGAAGTAAGTGCTGGATTTAAAAGAGGCAGAAAATATTACATTATTAACATCCAATAAATGGAAAAGACAAGAGAATTCCCAAAAGACATCCATTTTTAGTTTAATGAACCCATTAAGGCCACAGAAAATTGTGCTAGGTGTTACTAGCCACCTCATCTGCTGATTGAAGAATTTGTGTAATGATCAGAAAGAAACTATACCGTTACCCTATTTATTTAAGTTACATGTTGAATTATGGGAAATACTGGACTAGAAAAAATAGAAATTGGAATTAAATTGGTTGAAGCAATAAAACCTCAGATATTTTGATGACATCAGTTTTCCCAGTCATAACATATGCTTGTGAATGCTGAAGCCCCAGAAAGGCTGAATGAAGAAAAACATGATTTTAGATTATTGTGCTGGAAAAAAGAATGGTTGAGAATGCAAGAAGAATAAATAATTTACTAGTAGGTAAACTAAAGCCAGACTGCTCCCTGAAAGCCTTAATAATAAAACTAATAGTGAAGCTAAAGCTTAGGTATTTTGCATATATAATGTGGGAAAAAGAGTCATTGGAAAGAAAGCTGATATTTGGAAAAATCAAACATCATTGAAAAAGAACTAGCAGAAAACAAATTGGCTAGGTATTATTGCTGATGACATAAGCATGAACGTGTTGGAAAAACTTCAAGAAACAGTTGCTGAGAGAGAAACCCTGTAAGCCGAGATTCATTGGATCATGAAGAATTATACAGCTATCTATTGGCATACATTTTGATTTTTTGGGAGTGGAGCAAAAAGATTTAAAGCATCTTCTTTTCCATTTTTCCTAAAGCCATTTTTTCCTTTTCCTCAAAGGCAGGAAATTTTCCAGCTGGACATACTAGCATGTACCAGAAAGTTCAGCCCGAGTGGAGTTTATCCTAATTATGTTTTACTTGGAAACCCTTGGAAGAAGAGATCACCCAGAGAGTATATTGATATGTTGAGATGTTATGGTAACTTCCCTCCCACTTTTTAATAAACATTCAAGTAATGGAATTCTGAGTTCAGGAACTATGAATACAACTATGATAATTTAATAATACCTAGATAATTTAGATGGGGGTCCGATACCATCAGATGCTCATTTCATTTTTAACTGTTATTCCCAAGGATAAATTACGGTATCTTTGTTGAAAGCTCAAGAAGATAGTGAATCTGAATTACTGTATGACTAAAATAATTGCAATTTCTTGTTATACTTACAAAAATGATTTGTTACATAGGCATCTTACTGGTCCATTAATGAGGATCAATAGTCATCTTGGCTGCCTGTGATGGAAACTGCAGTCCAGCACAACTGCAACAGTCCATGACTGAATTAACATCCTGCTGGAAACTGTCCTCTTGTCTGAGGTTGGTGGTAGAACACCGTGTAAAGGGGTTGAAAAATAGCAATAGCACTTAGACTTATATACTGCTTTACAGTGCTTTATGGCCCTCTCTAAGTGGTTTACAGAGTCAACATATTGCCCCCAACAATCTGGGTCCTCATTTTACCCACCTCGGAAGGATGTGTTGTGGTCCGCCAGTGGCCTGCGGAGCTGGCAGCAGAGTCGGACAGCGAGGATGCTGGGGAGGAACATGGGCCAGGCCTGGAGTCTGGAGAAGGCTCGGTGCCAGAGGCAGGGATCCAGCCCGGGCTATCTGGGAGGTCTGTGCTGACTCCAGAGCCTCCAGAGGCTGACATGAGCGAGGCAAAGGAACAGGGGGAGCCTGTTCCGAGTGCGCGCATGCGCAGAGCTGCCAGAAGGCAAGAACAGTTACAGAGGAGAAGGACTACTCGGGAGTAAGGCTTGGAGATAATTGGCCCTTCCCATAGGCTATAAAAGTGGAGCAAATGGATCTGCTCATTGCAGGAAGCAACTTTGTTCAATTCTCAACATTTCGGTTCTGACTCTGTGTTTCTGTTTGGCCTTGCAAAGTTCCTTGCCAGTTAGGCCTTTGGCAGCGTGTCAAGAAAGATAAATGTTCGTGCTTATCTGCCTGCTTCCGAAAGACTTCTGTCAAACTAGTTATCATTGTTTGGAACTTATTACGGCTGGGAATGAACTTAATTCACAGCTGTTAAAAATAAAAAAGAGGTTTTTGGGACTCCATTTGTGCTGTATTATTTTATCAGGAAGCCTAGGTCAGAACAGGATGGAAGGCTAAGTCAACCTTGGGCCTGGTGAGATTTGAACTGCCAAATTGCAGGCAGCTGGCAGTCAGCAGAAGTAGCTTGTAGTACTGCACTCTAACCACTGTGCCACCGTGGCTCATAATTTCAAAATGCCAGAGGAAACTTCACATTAAGTAGACCAGATGCCTTTAAAATATTGCCTCAATCTTAAGTTTTCACAAAATCATATTTCCAATTAATGCAACCATACTTTCATTAATGCGAAGCTAATATCTGTACCACAGCAACCACTCAAACAATTCTAAGCAGCTTAATTACATTTTCTGAATGTCAGCAGACTTTGTGTACTCCTAGGTTCTGATTTATAGGCAATGATATGTTGGCTTGCAAGGTAGTCTCTAGAAGAAAGATCCTAGCTTGCATAGAATAGAGTGAGGATGCTTGTGTCAAACTGGACTTTGGTTATATTTGTGTTATATTAGCCAAAATGTGCTGAAACCGACCAGGTTTGTGTCCTTTAACCAGTAATTACAGACAAGTACTACTGGGGCTGTAATCTGGTCTACTATCTTACTAAAATTGTTATTTGAAAGTTTTGGTTGACCAATATTACAGTAGGTAAAGGTGATCAATATTTCCTTATTTGTTAGATTTATACCCCATATGGATCTATGTGTACCTGATGATTTAAAAAACCATCAGTAATACAGGAGTATTATTGTGTTAAATGGGCCTGGAATACTTGGCAGACTTCTGATCTAAAGAATACAAGAAATGACAAGAAGTTAAATTTGGGAACTGCCATATGGCTTTTTGATTTTCAGCAAAACACTGAAAAATGTTTCAATATGGGAAAATTTATGGGTACACTTTGATTTAGACAAAATGCATACTGAAATGAATATGTAGTCTTGAGTAATGAAATGTTCAATATGAATATGAGTAGTAGTTGCTTGCTGAATATAATAAGAATGGTGTATAATGACTATATAACATGCATTAGAATAAGTGGAAAGCTCAGCAAATGGTTCAACATTGAGCAGAGAGTAAGATAACGATGTTTAATGTCGCCTGGTTATTTTAAAATATCCATGGATTAAAAAAAAAAGGATGCTTGTGGAAACATCACATATGTGTTAATCATGCACATGTAGATGTGTGCATTTTAACTTGCAGATGGCGGCTTACAGTTATCTTAGAATATAAATGAAATTTAGATATTTCTATATTCTTTCAAAAAGAGATAGACAGTATGATGCTAAGAGGAATATGCAGCTGAAATCTGATGTTATCAAAGACCACAATAATTGAATTTGACAGGGAAAATGGGAATTTATACATAAATGGGGAAAAAAAACCTAGAGCAAGTATGTGTACTTTGATTAAATGTATGTTACATATAACATACATATAGGAGGAATGTCAAGATGTACAGATGAATAGTGGGTAGTGTATGATTTATTGCAGATACTACTTTCCTTTCCTTCCAATTTGAGGAATGCTGTTTTTATATCAGTTGAATTGTTTTATTGTTGCATTTTATTGTTTGTAAAACATTTCAAGATGTGTTTGGCCAGAAAGCAACATGAAAATACATTGGTTAAATAGATAAAAGGAACGATTAGATGAGAGGGGAGAAGAGAGCATGTGTTTGTGATACATAGCATCGCCGCAATGCAGTGCAATTCCCCTTTGGCTTGTCACACTCCTGGTCAGACTTTTCTTGAAAGGAAAAAAGCACAAGAAATGAATGAATGCACACTGTCCTTTATCCTTTCTGCAGAAATATAGTAAATAAGCATAGGTCAGAAGAACTACCTTGATGGATTTAAAGTCCATTGGACGCAGTTCCTAGGTCTCCTCTGCTGCTTGCCCGAAGCCTTCAAGAAAGTCACACCCTGAGTTTCAAGATGGCATGGTCTCTTGTTCTTTGGCATTGTGCACTAATTTCAAATCAAATGAGCTCCCCTTTCCCCATGTATCAAAACTGAGTACAAGATTTGGTGGGAGAAGATAACACTATACATATTCCTTCTGATGAAAAGTCCTACAGTTGAGGTTAGCTGCTATCCAGGGTTCTTCAGCTAAATGCAAAAAAACTGAGCAGAGAGGTCAGCTCTTCCCTCCTACACACCTCTGGCAGCCCCATTAGCTGCTCTTTGCTTGCATATCTGAGGTCAGATGGGTGTGTGTGTGCAAAAAATTTAAGGCCAGGCTGCTTCCCAAAAAGCAGCTGGGGAGAAGATAAAGTTGGCTGAGAGAAGATAAATTGGCTGGTTGCTTGCTTTTGAACCAGAGCTGGGAGGTCCATGCAAAAGAAAGGATATTTAAGAAAGTGTCCCCTTGGTGCCAGGG
This sequence comes from Thermophis baileyi, assembly GCA_003457575.1. Classification (NCBI taxonomy): domain Eukaryota; kingdom Metazoa; phylum Chordata; class Lepidosauria; order Squamata; family Dipsadidae; genus Thermophis; species Thermophis baileyi. The sequence goes on along the minus strand of QLTV01003764.1, from coordinate 2,295,170 downwards.
TACCTGGGTGCCAGACCTAATATTGATCCTCTGAGATTTGCCTGCTGCTGCAAGGTCATGAAGGTAGAGGAAAAAGTTCACTGCATGAGCAGGGGTGGGTTCTAACTTACCTTGCTGCTGGTTCGCTTCCTCCCATGCCGTGTGGCTGTGCGTGCATTGCACGCCGTGTGGTGCCGCCGCGCGGGTGCAAACATGCGCAATGGTGAAAATTC
>QLTV01003764.1:2253944-2275756 GCA_003457575.1 Thermophis baileyi | reverse complement strand
GCCCCGGAGCCCCGGAGCGGCAGCAGACCTGTCCGCACAGGCCGCTGCCTCACCACCAACTGAATTGCGCAGGTCTAGTAGGGCTTCAAAACGCCCCGCCTACCTGCGTGATTACGTATGCTGGACAGCTGAGGGGAGGGGGAGGCCACACCCAGTACCTTCCAGGAGCTTCCATGCTCGAGCCCCGGAGCGGCAGCAGACCTGTCCGCACAGGCCGCTGCCTCACCACCAACTGAATTGCGCAGGTCTAGTAGGGCTTCAAAACGCCCCGCCTACCTGCGTGATTACGTATGCTGGACAGCTCCATCCAGGAGGGGAGGGGTGTTATGTTCTAACTGTTTCAACTGTGTTGCATGGTTCCAACCAGGTCCAGCGTTTGAGCGGGAAAAAGCTCAAACGCTATTGGCTGGTCTGTCTGACAGCTCCCTATAAAAGGGCAAGCTGTCAGACTGCTCTTTGCTGGTTGCTTACACAAGAGCTGAAATAAAGAGCTGCTTTGGAAGTCTGTCTCCTGTCATCTCTACCCACTATCTAACAGCAAGCATTAAATCTAGTTCTTTTCCCATCTCATTAACCTAACATGAACTAAAAAAAACAGAATACTCCATGGGAGTGGATAGCATTTCCTTTTTATTCAAAGTTCATCCTCCTTCCATCCATCCCCCATGCACCTAAATCCCTTTCCAATACTTTCACTCTAGGTTTTTGTTTTTTTAAAAAAAAAGAAAATTGCAGTTGTATCACATAGTGAAGGTCTCAAGTGGCCAAACCCTTGTCAGTTGGATTATGCCCATTGTTTGGTGGCAGCGAAATGTATCTGCTAGGGCTCCTTTGGAAGTTACGCTCAATTGCTGCGGGTAAGCACCGATATTCCAAGAATACAAGAAGCATTGTTAGATGCCTAGATAATTAGAAAGTTAAAAATAATCAAGCTGTGACAGCACCAACCAAGAATAAGTGTGCTTGCAAAAATTCTGGAATACATAAATTAAGATAGAATAGAGGCTTGGCCAGGGTGAGAATTAGGCTACTTTAGAAAAAAGCCTGATAGTCGGTTTTGGCAACTGATCAGATGCTGCCTGTTTTGTTTTGTTTGTCTAGAAACTTGGCTCCTCTCCTGTCCAGAAAGCCGAAAAGAAGTTTATTGAATGCAAAGAACTGGCCCACTTTTCAGCTTTTGAATACAAGTTATTTGTGCAAACCGAACAGTGATTCAAAGAAAGCTTGTGTAGATGACAATAGCATTTGATAATCACAACCTGATGTAATGAAATGTGAATATTTTTCCTCCGGGCTTATTGCCAGCCAACAAATGCTGGAAGAATTCATTCAGATGCACACACACAAAATTCTCTTTTTTTGTTTCCCACGCTAAAACATAAAAAAAAAAGCAAACCTGAAATGCTTGTTGCAACTACTTCTAAATCCTTTATTTCCTGAGCTTAGACAACTAAAATGCATAAATGGATTGCTTCCTTTGAGAGAGAAAAATGTAGACAGGTTAGTGAGTTTAAAAGATAGTTACAGTCCAACATTATTCATAATAACAAAAGAAAAAAAATATTATGTCCTGGTAAACTCTAACGTGTGGGTTTTGGGCTCCTTATGGGAAGAATCCCTGGGAACCATGAAAGCTTTATCTACTGAAAGGCCAATAAAAATTAAAAAAAATCCTTTTTTCAGTTTGTCTCTGAAATGATTTTGAGTTGAGTCTGAAGAAGAGGAAGATGAAAAGGAAAATCAGGAAAACCAATTCTACAACTATAATTTTCTGCAGAAGTCATCATGCTACTCCCATTTCATCAGTGTTGTAAGAAATGTCCTTCTGGGTTCAGTTCCAAGTGGGGAAAAAGACACTGGAAACATGGAGACTGCTTGGAAAGATGGTTTAATGGTGGACAGAAGGACCACATGGTTTGAGGTCCCTGGGGAAAAGGGGATCACATGCCTCGAAGATGTTGAAGAAGAAAAGAAGGGCTGAGAAGCTCAGAGTGCCTGAGTTTTATACCCTCTGTTGGGCCCCACCTTAAGAGTTTCCTGTTCCTGTACAAGTGAGATGGCTTTGGGATTCCTATTATGGTTCGTCTTTGTTATGTAGAATAGATTGCCCATTGACAAAGGTGGGGGGAATGAGTGAGCTGGGCTCAGGCCTTGATGGTCCATTGACAAAGGTGGGGGCTACTAAGAGTTAGTCTGTTTCCTGCCTAAAAACATGTTTCTCCATTTTCTCAACCAGGGAAATATAATATTCTGCCTTCTTAATATTTCCTAAACTATTTCATTCCTCTAGGAGGGGGGTAGGTGCTAACCTCCTACATCAGGAAGCAGAAAGGAGGCCATGCTAAAAGACCAGTAGCTTCAGGAACTCGTTCAGAACTGTATCAAATGGTTATGATTTAGGAAAAATATTTAGTATTGGAGCTGAAGTTTCTATATTCTCTGTTTCCTCCCCATCCTATTTTCTTCCTATACCGTATCAATCGTTAACTTTTCACTGAGTGTGTGTAAACCATTCTGACAGACTTTCTTGGCCGAAGAGCAGAATAAAAACGGTACAGAGAAATTCAGGAAGGCATACAGAGCTCTCCTCTTTAACTAACCAATGGTACATATACTGTATGTTTGCAGTGTTTGCACAATATACTAACACATGTTTAGCAATAGCAATAGCAGTTAGACTTATATACCGCTTCATAGTGCTTTACAGCCCTCTCTAAGCGGTTTACAGAGTTAGCATATTGCCCCCAACAATCTGGGTCCTCATTTTACCCACCTCAGAAGGATGGAAGGCTGAGTCAACCTTGAGCCGGTGAGATTTGAACCGCCAAACTGCAGCTAGCAGTCAGCTGAAGTAGCCTGCAGTACTGCACTCTAACCACTGCACCACCTCGGCTCTGATGTTTAATTGAACCACGGTTTACAGGATAAATCTAATCTGCTTTTATGCAAAACATTGAAAGAATAATGTAGCCATATCGGTTGTGTTTGCATCTGAAAAGTCACAATTGATTGGGTTTGTAATAGAGAGATTCTGCCTGGATTAAGAAAAGTGAGAAAGGAGATTCCCCCTCCCCCTCTTATAATAACCAGATTTTGGGCTGTTTAATGAGGTGAGAACAGGTAAAAGGAAGTATTTCTTCAAATAGCACTGGTTTATATTGTTTCCTTGTCACGGCAAGATATGATGATGGCCACCAACTTTCTTGACTTTAAAAGGAGGCTATATAAATGGATCACTAGTGGGTTCTAAAACCTGTTGCTACCGGTTTTACTGCATGCGCAGAAGCGTCCCGGGTGGGTGGGTGGAGCATCCCACCGCCGCTACCGGTTCGCAGAACCGGGCCGAACCGGGAGCAACCCACCGCTGAAATGGATGGATTATAAAACAGGATGGCTAGTAGTATGCCTTTGAAAACCTGTTGGTGGAAACACAGAATAATAGTTGGAAGGAACCTTGAAGATCTTCTAGCCCAACTCCCTGCTCAAGCAGGAAACTCTGTACCATTTCAGACAATCGTTGTCCAATCTCTTCTTAAAAACTTCAGGAGGCAAATCATTCCACTGATTATTTGTTCTAACACAAATTAGATGGTACTATGACATTTAGGCATTGGGTGCGGCTTTCCCCAACAATCAGATATTTTAATTTGCCAATCCAGGTAACATCATTTGTAGGTGCCCTTTCTGTCTTTCTCTCCCTCTCCTTTGATTTCACACACAGTTACACACTTTTTCTGAATTATTTGTGAGCCATTATGGCTAAAAGGCATTACCAACCAACCAACCAACCAACAGTAAGCAGAAATATCATGAGAATATGATAGGTTGTCATAGAATACATTAGCAAGTATCAATAAAAGTAGCACATTAAATGGCTATTGTCATGGTTTACAAACTGCTGCAGGATGCTTCCTTTTGTAGTAATTCAGAACTCCTTTCTCCAAGCTCCAGGGTGTAAGGCCATTGAATGAATGAAATGGGAAAGTTTATAGAAGTTTATTAAGGAGGCTGAGTAGAGGAAAGAGTGAAGAATAATCAGAGAAGCTGTTTCCTGGAACTAAGTTCTGAGGGGTTTTCTGAAATGGCCATTTCCTGAATAACTGCTGACAGCAAGGGGTGTATCCTGAGCTTAATTGATTACCCATTATGGATAACTGAGTAATTATCCTACTCACTCCTCTGAATAAGCAGTGATTGTAAGAGAAATCACAGGAAGTGTTGTTGGATGCCTAGGATGCCAGAGTTCAGGAATTGAATTAGAGGAATTGTACAACAAGCTTCACAAGAGTAAGAGTAATACCAGACATCTAGAGAGGTGGTAGACCCTCTGGGTGTGTTCAGATAGAGGCTAGACTGCAACTGGTTTCAAATGGTTTAATTTAGATTCCTCCACTGAGCAGGATGCTGGACTTGATAACCTAAATCACCCCTGGCAATTCCATAATTCTCTTTGCATTTAATACTTTTAATTCACTGCTTTCCTCATTTCTATTCTCTTCCCACACCCTGTGCAGAATGTCCCTGGGTGGGGACATTAATCTATCATTAACACAATTGTGTACTCTTTTTGCTTGCTATAAAATAATTACGTTAATTTATTTAAATTTGTAGCTTTAGTCTAAAATACTGTAATCTATCTCAGATCTTTCTTCTATGAAAAACACAATAAAGCTCAAAGTTTGTCAAAGCTCTTGTATAAGAGAAAAATTATTGTAAACACAGTTACAAATATTAGTATCATGCACAAAGAAGTCTGTAACAACCATATGTCAATATTAAAATAAGCAAAGTCAGAATTCACAACAGCAGTAGTTGATGATAGAATAGAATAGAATAACAGAGTTGGAAGGGACCTTGGAGGTCTTCTAGTCCAACCCCCTGCTTAGGCAGGAAACCCTACTCCACTTCAGACAAATGGTTATCCAACATCTTCTTAAAAACTTCCAGTGTTGGAGCATTCCCAACTTCTGGAGGCAAGTTGTTCCACTGATTAATTGTTCTGTCAGGAAATTTCTCCTTAGTTCTAACTTGCTTCTCTCCTTGATTAGTTTCCACCCATTGCTTCTTGTTCTACCCTCAGGTGCTTTGGAGAATAGTTTGACTCCCTCTTGTTTGTGGCAGCCCCTGAGATATTGGAACATATTTAGTGCCCCATAAGGTTCTATCCATTGACATTTGCTTAAGAAACTACAATATTAATAAAGTTAGTAAAGCTAAAATGCAGCAATCTTCCTTCTCTATTTTCTTGTAATTTAACTGTCAGATGCAAGAAATCAGGAGACAGGATAAATACCGTAGTTGATTTCATACTGCCTATACACAAGAATCTGAACTATTAATGATCAAGGCAATTTGGCACCAGAGAGGAATAAACAAACTTCAAGAGAGGCTGGACTTAGGTCTCTTATGGGGGCATAGAGACTCCAAACTGATGATGCATTTGACCCTGCCCTCAGGCTCAGCCTGGTCATCTCCTATATTAACTTCACTTCTCAGCTCCTATTTATGTATCCTTCAGGCTGAACATAACTCTTCATAGAATGATACAATCACTGGGTTGAAAATATCTTTTATTTATCTAGTGCCACCCTGTAATTGTAATTTATAATCCAGAATGACCAGATGCAGGATTCTTTGTAGAAATTCAACTACAATTCTTCTTCAATATCACCAATGGAGGAAAATCTTCTACCTCCCAAGGTACTCTTTTTCCTGAATCAGTGCATTTAAAGAAGAATCCATGATGCTTAGCTGAAATCTGTTCCTCTACAATTTCTAGCTATGGATTCCTGGAACAAACTCAATCTATCCCAGAGATGGGGAATTATGGCCCCTTTTATGGCTTGTGGACTTCAACTTCCAGAATTTCTGAGGCAGGATGGCTGGCTAAGGAATTCTGGGAGTTAAAGTCCACAAGTCATAAAAGGGACAATAGTTTCCCACCCCTTGTCTATCCTATATAGGATAACAGTTCCTATGGTTTAAGATCATGATGGTCTCTCTCCTCAGTTGTCTCTTTTCCACACTTAAATTACTTCTCCTTGAAAAACTTGTTTGCTACACCAGGGCTCTCCAACCTGGGCAATTTTAAGACTTGTGGACTTCAACTCCCAGAATTCCTCAGTCAGCCCTAACCCTAACCCATGCTGGCTGAGGAATTCTGGGAGTTGAAGTCCACAAGTCTTAAAGTTGCCCAGGTTGGAGGCTCCTATGCTAGACTATTGTCTAGATTCTATACAGTCTAACTGGTATTCATCCTTCCTAAGCTATGACACCCAGAATGGACAAACTACAGGTAGTCATTACAACAGTTCAGTTAGTGACCGTTCAAAGTTACAATGGCACTGAAAAATGTGACTTATGACTGTTTTTCATAGTTACGACCTTTGTAGCATCCTCATATCATGTGATCAAAATTCAGATGCTGGGCAACTGGTTCATAGTTATGACCTTTGCTGTGTCGCAGGATCATGTGATCCCCTTTTGCGACCTTCTGACAAGCAAGTCAATGGAGAAACCAGATTCACTTAACAACCTTAACAACCAGGCTACTCTCTTATCAGCTGCACTGATTCACTTAACAACTGTGGCAAGAAAAGTCGTAAAATGGGGCAAAACTCACTTAACAAACTCAACAACAGAAATTTTGGGCTCAATTGTGGTTGTAAGTTGAGGACTACCTGTACTTCAGATGCTGAATGGTTGGTAGAATGCAGAACAGACTTAGTTCCCCCCCCCAAGTTTTTTTATTTTATTTTACATATACATATCAATGCGTGAACAGTGTGGCACCTGGGTGTCATACATCCTAATACAAATAAAACTAGTAAAATTAATCATAGTTATTACATTCAACCAATTTATATATTTCTAATAATAATAAACATTTTATTAAGTTATAGTATCATTATTTAATTATTCCATGTTTTAATATATTGCTCTAATGCCACTCACCATATTATTTAATCATACATAATAATATCGCCATTCAATTTCTAAGCTTCCCTCTTGTTATTGCTTTTATTTTATTATGTAAAAAAGTATCCATTAATATTCCCCCTTTTTCTTATTTCTATCTCTATTCTAACTTTTAATCATGTCACCCTTTTATTTAAAGATGTTTTCTTTCTATCCTACCTAACTTCTAATCATGCCACCATTCTAAAAAAGAAGGGAAAAAAGGAGAAGAAAAGCAAATCAGAACATTAACAAAACAGAGAAATCCTTTCCTTTCTATCCATCATCTCTTGTCCGCTTCAGTACTATAGTTGCTATGCTTTTTTTGACATATTCCTCTCTTGGATCTTTATCTCTGTCTGCATCTACTCCTTGGCTGTTCTCCCATCTCTACCCTCTTCCACTGCCTAGCTTCCAAAATATGTGCCCAAACCCCTATTTCCCTTTCAAAAGTATCTTCCTGTATCTCCAATTCTCTTTTCAACTCTCTTAAAATATTTTCTCCCTGGTTTAATTCATCAATCACTGTTATTTTTATTATTATCTCCTCCTTGTCTTCTTCTTTTGTTCGCTGGTTCTTTGGTTCAATCTTTTCCTCCATTTCTTCTATTAGCTCCTCCTTTTTCTGAGCATCTTGATCTTTACTCATCATCCCTCGTATAGTATTTTCCATTTTTTCCATAATCTCCTTAAATCCTTTCTCCATAATGTCCTTTGTGCTTTGAAAAATCAACATCATCTCCTTCAAAGTTCCACTCATTTCTTCCTTATGAAGCATCTTATTTTGTTTTAAAAAATACAACTTTTGTCCAGTAGTCCAAGAACCATTTATTCAAACCTAAGGTTGTCCTTCAAGAAGTACACTAATCACAGTTCTTTGTATTCTATAGGTAATCAATCAGTTCCGTTTGAATAATTCCAGAAGTTATCAAAAGCCTCTTTACATCCCCTTTACAGATTCAATCTTCTAACATAACATTCAGGGGTCACTTTAATTAAATAACTTCCTTGTTGTCATATTTGAGTCTCCAGTAGTCATGGGGTAGTTAGATATAACCCACTAAATATTTTCACAATCCTTTACACAAGTATTCCCAGACTTGTATATTTTCCTATCGTCAGCAGGTGGCACTCTCAACTTAAATTTCAGTGTTGCCACTAGTCAGTCTAATTTTAGCCTTTCAATCATAATTTTAATTGTAGTTCAATTATAGAAGTGGGATAAGTTTTTTAAATAAATAATTCCAGCATTTTAAAATGCCTTCCCATTACCACGTCTTCCCAGTTAACAGTCCAATTTTCTGTATTTTTAAAGATTTATTGTTTTTCTCTCTTTGATTCTTTTCCTTCTGGTCTGATATTTTTCTCAGAATGCTTAATCACCGCTTTAATAAATAATTCTGAGCAAATAGTTCTAAATTATTCCTTGGGGTTAGGTTTTAAATGAAAATGAGTCCTCTCCCCCAGTTCCAGTCACTGTTCACCTACTTCGCTCCAGCACCAGTCTTAGTTGTTCCTCAATTGTCCCAGCTTCATGGCAGCCATCTTTAGGCTGCCTCTTCTCCTTGCCATGGCTGAGAGGGAAAAAGAACCCTGGGTCAGACAGGAGAGCTGTGACTCTCTGCGACCTCACAGGGCACCCCTCTTTGCTTCACCTCCGCTACAGGGCAGCTTTGGCTCCTTTCGGAGCCCACCAGCGGGGAGAACTCGGCATGGGAGCATGGAGACCCGCTCTGCATGTCCGATCCCGCCGTGACGTCAACCAGAAGTCAGAACAGACTTACTTTTCATGATCTGTGTAAGCAGCCTAAATCTTCATTAGCTTTCTCAGCAACCACTGGAGCCAGACTACACTATCTTGAAGATGTAGTTAGCAGATGTATTTTTTCATCTTCAGTTTTGGGATCCTAGTATTAGGGTAGAAGGGTCCTATAGGTAGACTTCCTGTAAGACAGTTGTTTAATAACTCTTCAACATTATGATGAACCTGACTTATAATCCATCCAATGACTTATAATCCATCCTCAATGTTATGACTGCTGCATTCCCCTCCCCAGCCATGTGATTACAGTTTGGGCACTTGGCAACCAGCTCACATTTACAACTGGCTGCAACATCCTGTGGTCACATGACTGCAATTCGTGATTTTTTTTTTGAAATGTCAAAAATGCCCATAGGGTGTATTGGATTCACTTAACAACCACGTGGCTCAAATGGTTGTAAAATAGAGTCGGGTCATGTGGTGATGCACTTAATCACTGCAATGACTTACAACCAAAATTTCATGCCCAAATGTTGGGTTGTTAAATGAGGACTACCTGTAATTCTTTGTCCACTATGTTCCTGATCTGAACTGCAAATTTATTTATTTATTTATTTATTTATTTATTTATTTATTTATTTATTTATTTATTTATTTATTTATTTATTTATTTATTTATTTATTTATTTATTTGCCACCTAGGATAACTCCATAGAGCAAGGGTGTAAAACTCAATTTTATTGAGGGCCGCATCAGGGTTGTGTTTGACCTTGGGGGACCAGGGTGGGCCTGGCCAGGGTGGGCATGGCCAGCTCGACATCACTCATGTTGGGGTGCCTGTGGTGGCCCGAGTGCTCTGCCAGCAAAAATGGGCTCCCGAGCTCTGACGGCCTCCTGCAACCCTCTACCAGTGAAAACGGAGTTGGGAGTGCTGCCCGCAGCCCTCCCGAGCTCCATTTTCACTGGCAGCGGCACTGCAGGCTGGTCCTTCACTGGTTCCAGGGCGGCCCCACGGGCCAGATCTAAGCACCCCCACGGGCCAGATTTGGCTCCCAGGCCTTGAGTTTGACACCCCTGCCATAGAGTATTAGTATTTATTTGCTTTAAGAGATAATTTTGCAAAGTAGTTTAAAGATTTATTTGAGGACTGAAGCAAGAGACCAAGTTATAAGCACTCCCACACTATAGTCTAGATATGAACCCACTCGGTACTTCTGAGTTAAGGGGAAAAAAAGAGACATAGCTGGCAATTGTGTCTTTCAGTGTAGTGTTTACACTGAGACAACTAGATACACATTTTATCTAAATTTGTAGATAACATTTAACATTTATCTGGGCTCAATTTTATTTTGCGGTCAACATCCCAGCTTGTCAAGATCATTTTGATCTTAGTTCAGTTTTCCATGGTGTTAACTATTTCTTCCAGCTTTATGTCATTTGCAAATTTAATAAACATTCCCTTTGCTGTTTGCCTGTATCATTTGTAAAATAAAAAAAAATTGAACACTGTAAAAATCCTTTTGGTCTGTTTGCTGAGCACTTTAAGTTGCCTTAAAGTGCCATGAATGAAGTTTCTGCAGATTGATAACCAACATATCATCCTGCAACAACTTTAACTTCCTCTTAAACAAGATACTGTAAAACAGTATTGTATGTTTTGCTGAAATTTATGAAACTAGTAATTCCGTGATTGAAAGAAGGTAAAGCCAGTCTGGCATGACTTTTTCTTGGTAACATCAAGCTTCTTTTTTGTAATGAAAGCACCCCCCCCCCCCACAAATCAGGATTGAAAAACCTGCTGCTGCAAGATCCCCATTGTGTGTTTGGCAGAAGATTCCTCTGAATTCTGTATTTATATTCAATAGGATTGGCACCAGATCCTTGCCTTCTAGAGTTAGGAAGTCCTCAAAAACTGTGGTATGTGTTGTCAGATTTAGGTGGCTTCAGTTAAGTAGGCAATAAATATTCCTAACTAGATCCTTGAGCTGTCTCTAATTCCGTAGAAACCATCTAAACATTTGACATGGTACAGCTAGTTAGGAATATTTATTGCCTACTTAACTGAAGCTGCCTAAATTGTCCTCTGCCAAAACAAGGGTGCAGGGTTTTTTTTTCTTATAGTGTCTACAGCTGAAACTCTGCACTTTATTCTTCTCTCTTTTGCATAGCTTTTCCCCTTTAAGCACACCTAATTCTTATAATAGACCCCCTAAATCCTGATGGTGACCCTAAATGTATGTATGTATGTGTCTGTGTGTATAGTATATGATTGTATGTATGAATGTATGCATATATAGATTAGATGGATAGATAGATATGGGATGATCATGCAAATTATAGATAGATCAGCCTCTTCAACACAATCAGAAAATTCTACGCGAGACACCTACCCTGAAATTCTAGGATTAGAAAACATATTTGCAAAGGAATAAGCTGGGTTTAGGCTGATCCACAATTGATCAGTGCCTAGTTCTCCATCATCTCATTGAAAAATTTCCTCCCACAACACAACCGCCTTTTATGATGCTTTCATAGACTTCAAAGCAACGTTTGAGTCTATATCCCAAGCTAAATTATGAGATAAACTGGAAGTCTCTTTGATTGATCAATGTCTACTTCATTTAATACACATGCTACATGTGTATTAACTCAAAGTAAGAAGTAACCCCCAGAGGCAACTGACTGGTGCTATTAGAACTGAAAATGGCATTAAGCAAGGATGCATATCATCTCCACTCATATTTAATTTCTGTATCAACTCAATGATGGGCCATCTCCTCAACATGAACTTTCAGCCCCTGAAACTTGCACATGTCCATTTTATACTCAATGCAGACGATGCGACAATACATTCAAGAACACCTATCAGCCTTAAAAGAGCACTGAGAGCACCTACACAGTATTGCAAGGAAGATCAGACAGAACTCAATTATAAGGAAACTAAAATCCTGACATTTCCAAAAGGCCCAAGAGCAACTCATGGAACATAGAACCTCGGTGGCGCAGTGGTTAGAGTGCAGTACTACAGGCTACTTCTGCTGCCTGCCGGCTGCCTGCAATTTGGCAGTTCAAATCCCAAACCAGGCTCAAGGTTGACTCAGCCTTCCATCCTTCTGAGGTGGGTAAAATGAAGACCCAAATTGTTGGGGGCAATATGCTGACTCTGTAAAACTGCTTAGAGAGGGCTGTATTGAGCAGGTCTCCTGTTTGACATATCTGGGATTTGTCCTTCATTATTTTGGCAGTAGGAAAGCCTAGGGGTCTACATTACTGAAAATGCACAGAGGAGCTCATTTGCCATCCTTAAATTCATTAAGACAAGAGGTGGCCATTATATATACCTGCAGCATTCAAATTATTTGAAGCCATTCCAATAGCATAACATCTTTTTGATGTCCACCTGGGCCCCTTCCCCAATTTGGCACCATTAGAATTTGTGTAATCCAAATGTTTAAGACTGGCTCTTCAAGTCCTAAAATGTATCTCTAATGCCATCCTGTGACTAGAGACATGAAAGTAGAGTCTAGAGTGTGGTGAATGTACTCAATTATTGGCCCAAACTATCCCTTTTTCCCCTTGGCCTTGCCCAATTAACTATGAGTGATGATTTTCAGTCCACATGTGGAAACTAAAAATATTAGATAATGTTATAATGTTTATAATAAATAGTACAATAATATTTATAATACATATTTATAATAAAATATAACAAATATTATATTTATTATATTTATAATAAATATTTATTGTATTTATAATAAATATTTATTATAAATATAATAAAAATTTATTATAAATACAATAAATATTTATTTTAATAAATAGTGGGAACTAAAATATCATCCTAGGATTTCTCTCTGGGTCTTCTACTCAGCGTGGGATATGATCAAGCCAAATTACTCATTAAATAGTGTGTAGCAGACACAGAGCATCAATTGGATCTAGCAAAGACTCACATTTTATTGCCTCTGAATACAATAGGCACAAGTACTCCTCAATTTACAACTGATTGCTTAGCAAACATTCAAAATTATGATGGTCCCCCAAAAGGTACTTAGTTTCTGTTTCCAAAGTTCCAATAGCTGGGCTTCCACTGAGGTCATGTGACCATATTTCGAGAACTTGGCAATAGCAATAGCACTTAGATGTATATTCCGCTTCATAGTGCTTTTACAGCCCTCTCTAAGCAGTTTACATAGTCAGCATATTGTTCCCAACAATCTGGGTCCTCATTTTACTGATCTCTGTGAGGCGGCCAGTAGGCTCATGGTAGAATCATAGCTTTCTGTATGTCTTTCTGCTCTTTCATTTTTGTTTTTATTATATTAATTTATGTTAAAATTGAAGACAAAGGCATCTGTTAACCTTCCAAATGTGCAATCGTTTTTACTGTAGAACAATAGTAAGCTATTTTTATTGCTGAGTTTTGTCAAAATTTAAAAATATAAGTTCTTATTTAACTGGTCAGGATTTACCTCTTTAATGTTTGGCTTAGATAAAATTTGCTTTTTGATTTGATCAGCCACTTGAGATTGCTTTCTTATTTTACTCCTCTTCTGTTGGTGGATTATATTTAGTTCTTAGTTGTGGGTGGTTGCTGTTGTTGTTTTGGCCAAATGAAATATAGAATGATTCTTCTGCTTTATAGCACATCAAATCCTGAGTTTTGAAATTACATTGGAAAGAGATGGATACACACTAATAAATAAATGAACTCAGGGGTGGGTTCTAACTTACTTCGCTGCCGGTTCGCTTCCTCCCGCGCCTCGTGGCCGCACGCACGCAAAGCGCATGCATGCATGCGCAGTGCCAAAAAAAAAATTCCCCCCCAAAAAAGCCAAAAACAAGATGGCGACGCATGCGCAGTGCTGGAAACTCGGCTTCTGCGCATGCGCAGAAGAAATTAAAAAAAATAAAAATAAAAAAAACATTAACCCCCCCCCAAAAAGATGGCGGCGCCCACGGACCGGCACCGACCGAACCGGATCCATGACGTCACCGTGACATCACCAGCGGGTCACTACCGGTTCGGGCGAACCGGTCCGAACCGGGAGGAACCCACCTCTGAATGAACTGCTCTGTCTTTACCACAGTTACTCCATTTGTACTCCTTAGCCTACAGAAGCCATACTGATCAATAGCAAAATCACCAGCAGTTTCCCTGGATAAGGAGTAAAAATGGAGTGAGGGTTGTAACGACAAAGCAGTTCAAATGCTTATTTAAAATCCATTCCAAAGTTAATAGTTTGTAATATTTGCGTAGCTGAGCTTCTTGATTTGGAGAAGTAGGCTATAGAAAACATATTCTCAGCTACATGTATCACTCAATGTAATGCTTTAATGCTTTCGTGCAACAGCTGGCTAATGTTGTTCAGCCTCAAAAAAATAGCCAGTGTCATGTCTCATCAATAGTTGGATGAGAGATTCTAGTCAATAGCAAGTAACCTGAACTACCAAGGAGCAAAGCAGAATGGTAAATTGACAAACCCTGTTTGTGCAGATGCCAAGAAGACGTCACCCAAGAAGTTACTCTGGATGCTTTCAAGTCTTAGTTTTAGCCCCACGGATTTTCTTTGTGTGTGATGGCTGGTGTAGTTTCATCATATTATACTATATCAAATTGTCTGAAAATGTACAACCAGAGGTGATGAAAAAGACAATTGGAGGCGATTGTGCCAAAAATCTTATAATCCAATAGAGGTATATATTTAATTTACCGAGATTTATATGCCACTCTAATCCATGGAGATTCAGAGTGGTTTACAAACCCTCTCCAGTAAGAGGATTAAAAGCAGTACATCAAAGCAACAAAACAATAAATTACAATCGCAATAAACTTTGCACACAGTAAATGAATGAACAGAATTTCCCCTAAGGTTTAGAATAATCTCTCTTTCTGTTATATTATGAGGAGATGATTTAAGAACTACACCCGCTATTTTACAAGGCCTTTCTCATGCTGATTACAACTGTCTCTATAAACCCACTGCTTACAAGATAATATTCGCATAAGAAAGATGATCTGTTTAGTGTTACTAGATGGGAATAATGAAACTTAATTGTCTGTATTTGTATTGTGTTATTTGAAGTATCACATAGGCCTATTCCCAACAGAATATTAACCCCTTGAAAAGCAGAATGTGAATAATATGCTGTGGCATTTGTGTTGCATTTAAATTTAACTGGTGGCACCACAGGCATTCCTCGAGCTAATTTTCAGCCTGCAATTTGTCAGAAGACACAGCAGATGGCAGTGCACAACATAACATAAATTAAATTTAACTGATGCCACTTCTGAAGGTAAGCAATGAAAAAGCAGATTGTTTTTATTGCAGTAGATGCCATCATGGCTTTCCTTGATTCTGCACAAACCAAGGAAAAGACTTCCATTAGATTAAATTCAGCCAAATATAGATCATATATGGTAAATCGGGAATGATATATCAGCTAAAAAGCAGTGCCTGTGATTTTACCTGTTTCAGAAAATGACTATTGTGGAATGTTATAATCCATGTTTAAACATTGGTGCTGCTGGCATTTGTCATTCAAAACTGAGACCTTTTTTTCAAAAGGGAAATATCCCCTTTTTGTTGATAGGCACTAAGAGAGGCCAATAACTGACCATCATGATAATAATACCTTTTAAACTGTTCAGATTCATAAGGGCAGGTAGATTTAAAAAAATCTAACAAACAAACAAACAAACAAACAAACAAACAAACCTCTTTTGAGATTCTTTCTTCAGAGCATTTAGATCCATCTACTTCATATAAGCAGCATAGTTCAAAAGGACTTTATACCTCAACAGAGTGTAAACTGATTCTTGGTAGCCTAAACAAAAATAAAAGCTAGAATATATAATAATACATCAAAATATCCAAACAACCCCAGCAGGGGTGGGTTCTGGATCCTTTTGCTGCCAGTTCGCTCAGGGTCACGCCGTGCACGCGCAGCAATCAAAAAATCAGAAGCAAAATCCAAGATGGCGGTGCCCACGGAGACACCAACGGAACCGGCTCCGTGACGTCATTGCCGAGTTACTAACAGTTCTAAAGAACCAGTTAGAACCGGTAGGAACCCACCTCTGAACCCCACTGATGGAACTTAAAAGGTATTACACACCAATCTTCCATCTTCAACTTTTTTCAGAGAGGGTGGATAATATTAGAGATAGTCAAATGTCCAGCAGCTTGCAGAATAATGGTATTAAGCTTGCCACGGCCAACTTGCTACAGCCATCTCACCACAGCAACTAGCTGCAACTAATTCACCACAGCCAAGTCACCACAGGTCAACTCACTATGGTCATCTTGCCACAGAACAACTCACGGTGGGACAAGAGTTTCACTAATATCGAAGAAATAGTCCAATAGAATCATTAAAGAAAGGATGCCAAAGGATGGACAAATTAAAATGTGAATGACAAAAATTAAAATTATTTTTAAAATTATTTTAAATAATGAAATTGAATTGTTGAATTGTCCCACAGCGAATTGTCCCACAGTGAATTGTCCCATGGTGAGTTGTCCCATGGCGAATTGGCTGTGGCGAGTTGGCTGAGGTGAGTTGTCCCATTCCGTAATGAGATACACTCATACCGCTGCATTGTGGACCAAATGAAGCTTCAGATGATCATCCAGCATGTTACATTAGTCCACTATACAATAATGAAAATATCAGTGGGAACTAAATATTAAATTTATCATGGATATTACACTTAGAGAAAACTGGTACAAGCAGGACTGATGTATCCACTAGGCACAATGGGCGCAGTAGCTTGGTCCCTTAAAAGCATTTTAATTTTTTTTAAATCAGAATAAAAATGAAATAGAAGTTATTTATTTTCATGGCTTGCTTTTTGACTTTGAAAATAATCACAAAATGCATGAATTCAAATACAGTACTAATAGTACTGTAAATACTACAGTACAGTACTAATAAAATATACATATACCGGTAATTTAAATTAAAGCAGAGTAACTTATGAAATGGAAAACATTTTGCAATTATGTACTATTATTTTTTGTGTGTAATCAGAAGTGTAGCAACGATATGGCCAATGAAGACTTGGCCAGAGGTGTCAATGAATAAATGAGGGCAGATAGGCGAAACCTCCATTCACCTCAGGCCTCAGGCCTCAATGCATTTACTTCTATTCTGCCCACATATTGCTACTATGTTTCTTACTATCCTACTGACAAAGCAAAACTCAGTAAGAGTTAACACGCGTTTAATAAAAAAAGAAGGCAAGAAATGGACACAGTTTGAATAGCAAACTGGTGATCTTATTTGTAAGGTGTGAATAATATATACTTTAATAACTCTGATGATACATCATGTAGACATCATAACTAATTAGCTGCAATTGATTAGTACACTGTAATACATATATTATATAAATGTAATATATTACCATTTTCTATTTCTCTGTAGAAATACAAGTAAAGCATTGAAAATAAGTTGAATGTTAATGAAAATTAATATTAATACTATAATTTTTATGGAGGGAGGGGCCTACAAAGGCCAAAGTGTCTAAGGCCCACAAAAGTCATAATATGGTCCTACGTACAAGGTGTTTTGCCACTGAAATATTACTCTAGTGTGATTGCCAACATAGATAAATTATTTTCTAAAAGCAGTTGGAAATGCAATAATCAAGTTGGATTATTCTTTCATACTTGGAGAAAATGCTGTAAAGCTCAACAATTCTGGAAAGTGATTTATTATAGAAAGAAACAAATAATAATGGTTGGAATTTCCTTTTCCAAAAGCTATTTTTCTTTACTGTACTAAACATTACTAAACTCTGTATCATACAAGGTATACTAAATTAAGTCTCTATATGATATAACATGGATGTCTTTTATTGGAAATCAAACATGTCTTTAGGAGAATGGCAAGCTAAGCGGTGGAAATGTACATCAGTGTCAAAAATAATTTCATATATGAAAAACAAGTCTGACAGAATTATTATGGATTATAATTCTACAGATGGACTTGCATCACATCCAAAGTTTGAATTTCTCTTAACTTGAGGCTTTAAACTATTAGCATCTGCTTGAATCATTAAATAAGGGTAACATTTTTAGATTTTAGATAGAAACTTTTAATACTACATTGTGTCTTATGATTCATCAGCTTCTTTAGTTAATTTTGGAATATTGATTTGATTTTAATAATAGTTTTGAAATCTCAAATTAATATCAGAAACTTGAACATGCAACAATGATCTAATGTTATCTTGAAATTTTAGTTTCATAGTTTAGTTTTATATATTTTAGTTTAGTTTATATATTGTCTTTTCTATTTACTTTCTGTTTTATAATTTTTTTTCCTATATTTCCTTTTGGCAACATTGCTACATATCTACTAAAAGAAATAACTTAAAAAAAACATTCAGAGTGCTTCTTATACATGATCTCAAGAAAAGTCTAATGAACCTAGTTCCATACATTTTGTTCTTATACATGCAAAATGCGAGTTTCGAATTAGGATCTTCTTTCCTTGGAAAGCTAATTCTTTCAATATCATTTTAATAAACAGACTTTAAAATGGAAGACAGCTTGAAGTTCTATGAATACTTCCAAATCCAGATAGGTTACAAATTACAGGATCATTTTTTATAAACAGATAATATTTTGCCACAAGAAGATGTATCCTCATAAACCAGGGGTGTCAAACTCGCAGCCCGCGGGCCAGATGTGTCACGCGCTGGCCACGCCCACCCCATTTTAGCAAAGGGAAAAAAAGTTGTGATACGTCATGTGATGACAACGTGTCGTCTATTTGGGGCGAGTTTGACACCCCTGTCATAAACAATGCAGACAATACATAAAAACTATTAAACTTTAAGCAGCAAATAGATTTCAAAAGAAAGATGTTGGGCTGCCCTATCTTGCAGGAAGCAACATCCACAATGTGAAACCTGGACCGAGACACTACTTTCATTCACATTATAAACTTACTTCCACTTTGTCTATGGAGATTCTCAGTCATCCAGGTCAGGGTTGTCCCAAAGGTGCTTTTTCAAAAGCAACTGGACTTTGTTTTTCTTTGAAGACGTTTCGCTTCTCATCCAAGAAAGCTTCTTCAGTTTCGAACTGAAGAACTGAACTGAAGAAGCTTATAGGATGAGAAGTGAAACGTCTTCAAGGAAAAACAAAGTCCAGTTGCCTTTTGAAAAAGCACCTTTGGGACTGTTTTCACTGTCTTCAACTTGTATACCATGCTTCTTTCTGATTTTTTAATATATTTTTTGCCATTGTATAAAATATGATCTTAAGGAAATGAACAAACAAACAAACAAACAAACAAACAAACACTCTTGAGTAAATCCTACTGTCGATGTTTGCACCCATGCAGATGTTGTGACCCAGCACGGCAAGCCCCCAGGAAACGACACACACACACTGTTGTCCAAAATAAAGAAGGCTTTATCACTAATCAATGCTTAGTAATAAGTTAATGTCAGGGTTTCTCCCAAAGTGCTTGTTGCAAATCACAGAACACTTTGGCCGGGATTTCAAATCCTGATTGAGTATCGTCCTCTGGCCCTGCGTCCTCCTTGGTCTCGGACTCAGATGCCGGAGATACAGACTGCTCTTGCCACCCCATGGTCGGTTCTTGGTCTTCCGGATCCATGAGCAGCTGCTCATGGATCCGGAAGATCCATTCATTTTCTGTGTAGAGGATTCACCAGTGTTTCCAGGTTGAAGAAATCAGTCTACTATATACAGTAGGTGGGCAAATTTCCCAACCATTCATGTGAAGTTTTCAGTGTTACAGGAAACATGGTAAAACTGCAGCTATCGAATAGATTCTGCTATTTTCTGTTTCAATCATATAATGTAATAAGCAATGTCTAAGCAATAGAGCATGCATGGGAAAAATACACAAGAATGTTGTAATGGAGTTTGCCATGTACACAAATTACAGTCATGTCCTAACATGTTCTTCCCTGGAAAATTTCCAATAGATGCTCTGCTTTCATTAGAGGGATATTTTTCCTTTAATTATTCCATCGGGAGAGGGCCAGTTTGAGGTAATGGTAGAGGTATCTGGCTAGAAATTGGGAGATCATGAGTTTCAGTCCTGCTTTACGCACAAGGCCAGCTGTATAACCTTTGGCCAATCATTCTCTCTCAGCCCTAGGAAGGAGGCAATGACAAACCATTTCTGAAATCTTGTCAAGAAAACTGCAGGGACTTGTTGAGGTGATTGCCAGGAGTAAAAAACTGATTTGAAGGCTACTCCCTCCCTCCAATCCATAAAAATCTATTGGGAACATTGCTGGCTCAAAGGGGACAATGGGATCTTCAAGGAAGAATGATAAAGTGGAGCCTCTGTTCCAGTGGTGAAATCCATTTTTTTTACTACTGGTTCTGTGGGCGTGGCTTGGTGGACGTGGTGTGGCTTGGTGGCTGTGGCTTGGTGGGAGTGGCAGGAGAAGGCTACTGCAAAGTCTCCACTCCCTCCCCACTCCAGGGGAAGGATACTGCAAAATCTCCATTCCCTCCCCACTCCAGGGGAAGGATACTACAAAATCCACATTTCCTCCCCACTCCTGGGGGAAGGATATTGCAAAATCTCCATTCCCACCCCACTCTGGGACCAGCCAGAGGTGGTATTTGCCGGTTCTCCAAACTACTCAAAATTTCCGCTACCGGTTCTCTGAACTACTCAAAAGTTCCGCTACCAGTTTTCCAGAACCTGTCAGAACCTGCTGGATTTCACCCCTGCTCTGTTCCAGTGGGCATATCTACTCCTCGGAGAACCTAGGTCAGTGGTTCTTATGTGTGGGGTGGGTGAGCAACAGAGCTACTTGTGAGTTGAAGATCAGGTTTGGGACTGCTACTGCCAAGACACTTGTGTAAAATAAATCTGGGTTTTTTGTTTGTTTGTGGGAGTAATGATATTATTTGAAAGTGTAAAAAAGAGTAATTGGGTCAAACAGTTTAAGAACTACTGACCTAAGTCTTAACTTTTGGCCTGATGACTGCTTCCTGGTCAACTGCCACTGTCTGGATAGATACACGTGGAAAAATGTTGTCATCATAGAACCATTACCTTGGGCTAATTTCTGGCCTTAGTTCCAACCTGGCAACAAAGATGGCAAAGTGTAATGCTTCACTTTAACTTCCATACTTCAAATAACTATGTAAGCACAAAGAAATGGAGGTGCCAAGAAAACAGAAGTGCTGGAAAAGGAGACTCAAAGCTTTCAGCAACGGTTCCCATGTAGTAGTTACCCATATATTTTAAACAGGCTAAGGAATAGGAAAAATACCCCCCCCCCTGCCATCAATCTTCCTAACCAACTTATGTTCAATTGCTAATAAGATGGATGAAATACTCCTTTTAAACAGATACAATTCTGATTTTTACAATCCAGCAGATTATGCTTCTCTGAAACCTGGTTATCTGAATCAATTGACGATAGCAGCCTGCATATCCCAGGTTTTCAGATTCAACGATCAGACAGAATTGCAGGCACATCTGGTAAAAAGAAGGGAGGAGGCTTATGTATATATATCAACAACAGCTGGTCTCAGGATATAACGATAATATATAAATTCTGTGACGAAAACTTAGAGTCTTTACTTATCAACTGTAAACCATTTTACTCTCCACGTGAGTTCTCCTCATTTCTACTAATTGCTGTGTATGTCCCGCCACAAGCCTGTGTAAACAAGGCATTACGAACTCTAGCTGACCAAATTATGGAGGCGGAAGCCAAATACCCCGACTGGCCATTATTTTGGGAGTTTTAAACAAGGCAAACTTAAGGAAAGAGCTACCAAAATACTTTCAGCATGTCAATTGTCCCATTAGAGGCAAGAATACTTTAGACCATTGCTACACAACACTAAAAGTTGTTTATCGGTCTTTACCACGAGCAGCTGTGGGACACTCTGATCATTGCATGATTCACCTTGTACCTGCTTACAGGCAAAGACTTAAAACCATAAAACCAACAATTAAATCAGTGAAGACTTGGACTGAGGAGGCAAAGTTAAAGCTACAGGCTTGATTTGACTGCACTGATTGGAATATTTTTGAAGATACCTCTGCAAACCTGGATGAACTAACAGAT
>QLTV01003764.1:2222952-2251323 GCA_003457575.1 Thermophis baileyi | reverse complement strand
CTATTCTATTCTATTCTATTCTATTCTATTCTATTCTATTCTATTCTATTCTATTCTATTCTATTCTATTCTATTCTATTCTATTCTATTCTATTCTTGCCAAATGGAAACATGAAATTTTTTTTCTGACCAAAACTGAAATGAAACAATATGAATAATTCTACTTCCCAGTTATACCTACTAGAATACGATACTTATGTGACTTGGCACAACTTTCATTTCCTTTATGTCTTTTTCCTGTTCTCATATTTGCATGATGAATGTATGCAGTCATGATGTGATGGTTGATGAGCCTGTGAGTTTTATTGATTCATTGATGCACAAATGAATTCCTGTGCCATATATCATATAAGAACCTCTCTACAATTCTGTATACCAGTAAGCCAATATCATTTTTTTCAATCATGTTTTCTTAACCTGAATTAATTCCTTTCCAAAGACAGTTGTGGTGTTTACGCTACATAGCAATTATATTGTTTGACTATATATTGTAGTATTAGTACAATGATGATCAACAATGGAATCTACCAAATATGCAGAAAGATATACCTGGAAATTATTATATTTTTTTTACCAGAGATGCTGTGATTTAATTTTCTTTTCTTTTTTTGGGGTGGGTGAAGCTTGATTTAAAAACAATAACACTCATTACAAATAGTAGTATTGCACATAATGTTCCTTTATAAGCTGTGAACAAAATGTCATTTCTTACTTCTCATTCATATTCATAATTACCAAATGGAATAATCTTCAACAAATTAAAAAAAAAAGATAACCTGTTAACCCAAGCACTGCCAATTCGGTGACATGATCCAACATTAGGGAAATAAGTCTCCAAGCTACCGATTCTACTTTGAGAAAACAACCCCGCGTGCATAAACCTCTTATAAAAATCAGCCAGTGGCATCCTGTAATAACAGTGATTATTCTTCTCAGTGGCTCCATCAGGCATGAGCAGTATATTTTGTGAGATGTACTGAGTTTGGATTGGAAACTACACAAAGCCTGTTAATTCATGCTCTTTGTTACTATGCCGACGGATCAGGGCAGTTCCTGAGGGTCAGTTTCTCAGCTGAAGAGCTGCTTTTCAAAAAATGACTTTAGCACAAAAGCATTTTTAAATCAGTCCAGCTTCAACAAAGAAAACACACACACACACACACACACACACACACACACACACACTGGGTTCTTCTCCCAGATAGAAGGAAAAACCAGTCAGGGAGGTATTGTATGTTTCTCAACAAGATTGCACTTCTAGCAAAAACATTGTTTATTCTTCTTGTGGTTTTCTTATAAAGTGTCCTTTCTATGACCTCACTGAAGGAGCTTCAAAAGCCATGAATATGTCCAGGTTATGTTTTAATGCTGTGAATTTTAATGTAATAAACGCAATTTCTTTTAGTGCTTAAAAAGGCAGCTGAGATTTTCATCTTGAGTTATGGCTTGTCTAATGTCTGTCTAATCAATCTAGTTTCTAGTGGTCTGGTAGCCATGTCAGAAAATACAGAGCTCAATATATCCATTCTTTGTCATCATTTTTCACAAATCCAAAAATTTTATAGCTTGAAGGGTTTGGTTTTTATAGGTTGAAGAATTCATTTCCCAAAAGTTCATTAAAACACATTTGCTGATGAATCTCGGTTGAAGATCTGTACTGATCTTAAGAATGAGAATCCAGTAGTTCTTAATCTATATGGTGAACAATGACCTAATGTTTATAGTATTATTACATGTTAATATTAAAAATTATGAATATAATTATTGCAGTTGGATAGAGAAAAATATAGATGGTGGGTTCATGTTCTCTAGTTCTATATGACTTCTGTTATATGAGTTGACTACTTGCATAAGATTTCTGGGTCAATAAATGTTACATTATATTTTATCTACTTTTCCTTTTCTCATTCTTGAGCATATAATTAGATATGATTGGATTCTGTTTAGTAATTGTTACAGGTGATTTATTTGTTTCATTGGTTTCCATTCTGTTGAACTCAGGGGTGGGTTCCTCCCGGTTCGGACCGGTTCTCCCGAACCGGTAGTGGCCTGCTGGTGATGTCACGATGATGTCACCAAACCGGATCGGTCGGTGCCGGTCCGTGTGGGCCGCCCTCTTTTTTTTGAATTTTTTTTTGAATTTTTTTATTTTTTTTTTTCTTTCTGAGCATGCGCAGAAGCCGACTTCCAGCACTGTGCATGCGGTCACCATCTTTTTTTTGGCTTTGTTTTTTTTTCTTTTGGATTTTTTGTTACTGCGCATGCGCCCATGAGGCGCGCCCATGCGGCGCAGGAGGGAGCGAAATGGCAGCGAGGTAAGTTGGAACCCACCCCTGGTTGAACTGCTGGAATTGTCTCCACACATCAGATGTCTCATCGCCTCATTTTGAGATCTGGAGATTTTCCACACAGGCATGGCCATTTCTAACAAAAGCAACAAATGCTGATGTGAAATTGCACTATGCCACAATCATGTTCTAAGCTGTTGATGGCCTGTTTAATAGCAATAGCACTTAGATGTCTATGGAGATTCTCAGTCATCCAGGTCATGGTTGTCCCAAAGGTGCTTTTTTTTTTTCTTCAAGAGGCAACTGGACTTTCTGTGAAGCACAAATGGTTCCCGTGGTCTGCAATTTTTCTGGAAATCCATTCGTATTCCTGCACCATTCGAAGGGTGTTCATCCCAAAGTGCATTGCTGAAAGTCCAGTTGCCTCTTGAAAAAAAAAAAGCACCTTTGGGACAACAGCACTTAGACTTCATATTGCTTTACAGCCCTCTCTAAGTGGTTTACAGAGTTAGCATATTGGCCCCAACAGTCTGGGTCCTCATTTTACCAACCTCGGAAGGATGGAAGATTGAGTCAACCTTGAGCTGGTTAGGCTCAAACTCCTGGCAGTGAACATTGAGTTAGCCTGCAATACTGCATTCTAACCACTGCATCACCACAGCTCTTAGTATATTAATACATTAATAAATTAAACTGTGTGAGAAGACATTCATAATTTTAATTCATTTCTATTGCTTTCCACATGAAGTTATGCCCCACATCTTGTGATAGGCATTCTTACTTTCTCAATACAAGTAGCATTTGGGAAGTATATTGAGATAAGAGAGTCCCTTATCATATTTTTCAGCTTAGTAATAATAAATAGTAAGTTCCTATTAGCCTTTTATGGTATTTTGGTTGCTTTCACACTTTCTGACAAAGACGTTGACACAGAAGGAATTGGGACCACACTAGTCTTCAGATTTCTTCCTTCCTGAAGGGTTGCTACCTATAATAACTCAGAGGTTCATGGTGTTTGTGGCAGTGATAGGACAACAACAATGGTGAATTTGAAGTGTTGCCACACTAACTCAGGCCCTTATGAATCTAGCTAGCTCCTATACCATGCCAACAATGTGGTAACTCTTCATTTTACAAATGAAGAGTTTCTAGGTATGCGTAGAAATGTTCCCAGTTGTATTTGTTCTGCTAGCAGGGGATGATAGGAAGTGTGGACTAAATCAGGTTAGGAAAAGCTAGCAGAGAAACTTATCATACCTATTAAATAATATCATAGAACTAGTTAAAGATTAACAGATTAACAGAGTTGGAAGGGACCTTGTAGGTCATCTAGTCCAACCCCCCACTCAAGCAGGAGACCCTACACCATTTCTGACAAATGGCAGTCCAATCTCTTCTTGAAAGTCTCAAGTGATGAAGCTCCCAAAACTTCCGAAGGCAAGCTGTTCCATTGGTTGATTGTTCTCACTGTCAGAAAGTTCCTCCTTATTTCTAGGTTGAATCTCTCCTTGATCAGTTTCCATCCATTATTCCTTGTCTGGCCTTCAGGTGCTTTGGAAAATAGCTTGACCCCCTCCTCTCTGTGGCAGCCCCTCAAATATTGGAACACTGCTATCATGTCTCCCCTGGTCCTTCTCTTCACTAGACTAGCCATGCCCAGTTCCTGTAACAGTTCTTCATATGTTTTAGTCTCCAGTCCCCTAATCATCCTGGTTGCTCTCCTCTGCACTTTTTCTAGAGTCTCAACATCTTTTTTATAGTGTGGTGACCAAAACTGGATGCAGTACTCTAGGTGTGGTCTATTTCATTATAATATCATTTTATGTTCTAGTTCACTAAAATTAAGAGCAGGTTCTACGGATCGAAACATAGGGCAAAATTTAAAATGGGTTTGGATGTATTAATTGCTAGTGGCAGACAAGGATTGCATATGATTAATGCTGTTGCAAAACTCTTGTTTTACCCCTGTTGAGAGATCCAGCAAGATTGGTGTGCAATTGTATGTATGCATGCACATTTTGGGATTAATGGGTTATATTTATAGTTTTGCAGACATAGAGGAATGGGGCTGCAGAATATTATACTTTCCATTTTACAAACCATACATGCAGTAGAAAAAAATGTTTGTGTGATGGAAACCAGGGAGTTAAGTGAGTACATTGTGGGGGACTGTGAGATTGTTTTTTGTAGCTTACAAGAGTATTAATAAACTTTACATAAAAAATGAAAACAATTAAAAGCCGACTTATTCAATATAAGGTACAGAACTCATATTTTCTCCTGATGCTTGGCTGTAGGAGCTTCTAAAGAACATTTTAAAAGAGTATAATGTAATTTTAATATGTGTATATCAAAGCAAAATGTTATTTTAGAAATGAAGTAATACAACAAGCATAATATATATATTCTGGATGGCAGACAGCTAGCTAGCTAGAGGAAAATATTGCAGGGTTATATAGAAAAAAGTGGACAGAACTGCTTGTTGGATGTATTTTTGTCTATGATTTTGTATAGAGGAACCAAATTTGTTCTTGTTTTGTTCTGTGCTGTGTTTTAATTGTGAGCCTCCCATGTCAGGAAAGAAACAATCAATTACTTTCCTTTTCATGACTAGATACTGTAGGATGTATGCTTCCAGCAGGATGGTGAAGAGTATACTCAAAGGATCTATCCAAAAATGCACAATATTGGCACTACACTCACCATGTAATTATGTAGGGATTTACTACAAAGATGAAGGAGCCCTGGCTCATAACTAGGTAGAAAAGACACTATGGTTCATCGCATAGTCAATCAGATGTTCAGACTGGCATTTTTGTCCACCTATCAAGTCCTTCCCAAGGACCTGCGATAGGAAGATCTGGATATTCGATGGTGTTCATATATTGTCACAGGATGTAAACTGTTCCAAGTAAAGCTGTATTTTACAATTGTCTGATGGTGTATTTGTCATTATCATAATTGGTATAATTATCATTATTTCTCTGAACTACCTGCTTTATTGCTGTTTTTCTAATCAATCCAGTGCTGGAGAGTTTCTCTTGCCAATACACCTTAGGTCCCAAATGGTCCAGAGGGATAAAATGCAAGAAAGAAAGAAAAGAAAAAAAAAAAAAAAAAAAGAAAGAAAGAAAGAAAGAAAGAAAGAAAGAAAGAAAGAAAGAAAGAAAGAAAGAAAGAATCCAGCATTTCGATAGTCTGCCAGTGGACATTAAAAAAAAAATCAGTTTAAAAGAGGGTTAGCTCACTTTTAAGAAAGAAAAATAATCATGTCACATAAAGTCTTCCTTCAACAGAGATTAAAGAACCAAAGGAAGGAGTTTTTATTTTAAGATGGTTCCTGTGTACGCATATGTGAGCTTTTTATTTATTTTATAGAATTATTGTCTGCCCGTCTCACCTACATGAGCAGTTCACAATTAAAACAGAATAAAAACAATAAAAACAACCAGAATTAAAAATTAGCATAACATAAAAATAGCAGCCAAGAAGACTCACAACTATTTGAGTTGACACTTTTTCACTCATTACTTTTTAATGCTATAACTTTATAAAAGGCATTTTTAAGTATAAATAAGCAATGAACAAAAGCAAAAGGCTATTTGGTCTACAACCACTAGTATGAATAAGAGGCTATCTTCATATAGCACTTGCCTATAAAGTCACCAAGAATGGAATGCATAGAACATGACAGAATGGTTGAAACAACAACAATTTAATTCCACACAAGTAATCAGATCAGTTGAGGATCTAAGGGTTATGTGTACTTGTTCCCTTTGGAGAAGCTAAAGGTTCAGTGTACTAAATACTGGCAAGGTTCTGTCTATGCAGAGGCCTCAGTTCAGCAATCCAATATTAGTTGACCCTGGAGAAAAGTCACCAGGAGGACTTTTCGACCATGTGTGTGTCCCTCTGCAGTGCACACTACCATTTGTCTCCAATGCTAATGAATCTTAGCAGGCAAATCTATCACATCCATTCTTCCTTCAAAAAGTGGAAAAAAATATTGGTGAAATGATGCAGGAAGACATAGACAAAGATTGCAGTTGTTGCAGGATGGGTCGGGGACAACTCTTTATGCTCTTCTCTTCCAAAAATGGTGGATATTTTGTGCTCAGGCTGAGGCAAACAGGATTTGGAAATCTGCTTTAAGATACAGGATGTGATAATATTGATTTTTCTTGAGCATTATTCATATTCCAGTTTGCTTTATCATGTGCCACTTTCCCCATTTCAGTTATATATGGCTAAGGCAGAAAAAAACAGCACAATTTATAATAAGCATTCAGAGCACCCTGTCTGCTACGAGACACATAAATATACTTGTCTTGAATGCTAATAAGAAACACTGAGTTATGCAATGTACTATGTAATGTATGTGAAATAAAATGTAACCTAATTAAACAAAGGTGCCTATAGTAACCATATTCTAAGACTGATTCTTCTTGGTTCTTCTAATTATTCACATTAACTCTAATTCTTATAGTAAACAAAGGCACATCAAATCAGTCCATTCCAAGACTGAACTGATCTCTCCTCGAATAGTACATGAAAGATTTGCTAATGTTCTCATACAATGTTGAATGCATGCATTTATTCCTCAGAAGACACTAGTGTATAAGAGCTGGTGTGTTTTTGGTTGATCAGAATTCTAAGCAAGAGGGAATACAGGCTTCAATTCTTACCAACACTTTGCTGACTGAATGCTGACATAATAAAGGGTAAAGAACAGTAGTTCATGTAATGTCAGCTTTATGAAACGTGTCTCTAAAGTTGTTTGTTGCATCAGGACAGGATTTCTGATTGTTTGTACTCATTTCATCAGATCTAGCAGAGAAGGCATATTATAGGTTCCATCAATCATGGAGTGTCATCTGCCAGGACCCAGGAAGTGAGCCATTTCTGTCATGGCACCTTTCCTTTAAAAAATAATTCACCTGGAGATTACATTGATTATGACCCTCCTAGTCTTTCAGAAGACACAGGCTTCAGGATCAGTTAGAGCAGGGTGTCAAACTCACGTCGTCATGGCGGCGTCACGTGACATACCAGGACTTTTCCCCCTTTCGCTAAAATGGGCGTGGACATGGCCAGAGTGTGACACATCTGGCCCACGGCCGGGAGTTTGACAGCCCTCAGTTAGAGCCTGTAAGATGGTTTAAGATAGCCACTGTGGTATGATTGGTTTTTATCTTGGCTGCTGGTTATGTAATTTACTTTTTGGTATTGGTTGTGTTTTTTCTAAGCTGCTGCTAGCCACCCAAAATCACCATGATAAGATGGATGGCCATATAAACAAAACAAAACAAAACAAAACAAAACAAAACAAAACAAAACAAAACAACTGGTGGTGCCCTTGGTGCTCTATGAGCTTGGTTGTTTGTTTGCAGATGTTTTGTTACCAGATTAGGTAACATCTTCAGTATAGAAGGGAATGGCGTTTGCTCTCTGTTTATATACAGTATCTTTTCCTGTCGGTGTTGGTGAGGCTGTTGTTTTCTCTTTGGTAGTTCCTTCATTAGGCTGTTATTTACTGCTTGATTGTTTGTCTGGTGTTGCTTCTGGTATTAATCCCTGTTTATCTGGGTGTTGATTGCTGGTGAAGAGATGTTCTGGTCTTTTTGTTTCCTTTTTAGCTTTTTTATTGTCTCTTTTAAATGATGCGTAAATGTTGTATTATTTCTATGTGCCTCTTTATGGCTGATTTGTCTGAATGCCAAGCCTTCAGGAATTCCCTAGCATTTTTTAAAATTTAGCTTGGTCTAGGATGTTCACAGTATCCCAGTTGAAACTATGGCTAAGTCTGTCCATGGATTGTGAAATTAAGCAGTTTTTATTGTGCCTTCTGAGTGGTAGTTGGTGTTCATGCTCTACTAGTCTTCTGCTTGCTTGTCTTACATAGTGGCTGTTACAGTCCTCATACTGTCTGTTGTAGATGACTTTTGTTTTTTCTTCTTCAGCTACTGGGTCTTTTGGTTTACTTAAGAGCTTTGGAGGGCTTTAGTTGGTTTGTGTGCATCGGTGATGCCATGTGGTTGTAATAGTTTGATGGAAATTAGATAAACTTTTCATCACAGATTTAGAAAGTTTGCTGCTTCAGATGCTTGGGGGGCCATGTCCGACCATATCCAGCTCAGTAGTGTATTATATATTTTATATATTAAAATATACATTCACTACCTTATATTTTACATGAGTAAACAGAAGTAGAAAGAAAGCCAGACAACAAATGCACAAAGCCTTGATGCCAAGTGGTAGAAAACGATGGGAAATTAAATGTCCATAAGGTGAACATCTTTATATCTCATAGATAGTAGAGTTTAATCCACAATCCAGATCTTCATTGTTTTTCAGAACTCTCAGATAAACAAATTACATATTACAGAAATGTATGTCATCCTGCTCAGTTTCTTATTTTATTTGCTTAACTATGAAAAATAACAAGGGAACTTTCATGTGAGAGTACTATCTTTCATTGACATTGCCAGTAGCATTCTAGCTGGTTAAGGTCCACTGATTTGTGAAGGTTACCCATCCATATTGTAAGCACACAATCTAAATATAAAATGGTGTGCTTCAAATGAGTATACCAATCTAGTTTATTCTCCCATACTCTTCCCTCCTAAATCAAGCAACCAACTAAGCTATTTGAGCAATTTTAATTTGTTTATTTATTCTATGTCTTTGCTAAAGAACTCAGGTATTAACTAGAAAGCCTGTTCTTTAATTGTTGGAAAATTGATAGAAGTTCAGATTTTTTTCACATTCACAACGCTCCAGCTATCTTTGTGTGTATTCATGGTCATGAATCACTCTTTGGATCTACACCTTCTCTGGAAGTGTACCAAATCTACATATATTTGATGCCAGCCAGTGAAATTACAGTGAAAGGGTTGCTATAAAAATATGAGCTTTCTTGTTGGATTTTGGACATACAGTACATACATAGATACATAGATACATAGATACATACTGTACATACATACATACATACATACATACATACATACATACATACATACATACATACATACATACATACTGAATGGGCAAAATCATATCCATAATGGCCTAATCCAAAAAAGTATTTTTAGTGTTGAGGTGAGGCTATTATATCTTAATATTTTTTAATCTGTACATCAAAATGTTAGTTTAGCAGTATTCAACTTTTAAAAACAGAAATGGTAATGCATGTTAGTGTATATAGAACTATGTTGTACAGCGATAAATGTGTGTATTTGACTGAATGATCCCATTATCATTAAATGCTTTCAAACAAACCATTTAATAAATATATACTACTAAAAGATGTGTCTTCACAGGGATATTGTGGAGGACTGAGATATTTAAAGTTCTAGAAATTGCCTTTTTGCATCAACCAATATAAAAGCAATCTGTCTTTCCTTGTCTCTCAAATATCATCAGTTGATGATGGCAGAAGAAAAAACTCTTAATTAAAACTGGAGCATCCCTAATTAGGGATTATGGAAAAGAGGACAATAAAGAATATAAGTGGCACCAGTAACATTTTCCTTTGATGAATCTCAGGAAATCAAATCTTGAACTGGAGGTAAAATGAAGGAGTGGAGATGAAGTGCAGTCTTGATATTAAAACAAAGTGTCAAGTTATCATTTCCCACAGACATTGGGTAGGGTAGGATGTGATTGAAACCCAGCAAGATGGTACATTGATATGTGGGAGAGTGTTGTGCCATATGTTTTTATTGTAATTGTTTGGGGGGATTGCTGTTTTTATTGATTTGTGAGCCACCCCGGAATTGTGGTTACAATATGGGTAGCTATATAATTCTTTAAAACAAACAAGCAAATAAATAAGAAAAATCTGCTTTCAATTGATGAAGTAAGTACATGTTTACAGCTCAGTATTTGAGTTTTAATATTTACTAGAGTGGATTAAATTCTGCCAGTAAGAGGGGAAAACCCCACTATATTCATTAGCTGTGCTATGTGATCATGGAACAGAATCTTTAGTTGTAATCTGCTCTTTTGGATGCCAGATACAGATAAAACAGGAGCCCAGTGAGGTCTTGCAAAAAAACAGAGCTTTTTCAGGCACTGTGTTGTTGATTGGTTGTTTTCCAGCCCCCTAGGAGGAGACTGAAATGGGGCTAAATTGGAGGAGTTTTGGGTTATTTCTTCAGGAGTGATTTATAGTATCTTCATAGCATCCCTCAACTATTGTTGAAGTGACATAAAGCTTGTCCACATTCTTGTTATTTTGGCACAACGATAGTTGGATGACTGTAGAAGACCTACTAAATCACTAGTGTGGGAATGAGCTAAGCCTCTTCCCTCCGATGCTTCTGTAGTGATTGTGATCCAGATTGGGCCACTGCCATTTTTATTTATTTATTTATTTTTTTCAAGTCTAGTTACAAAGGAAGCTAGCCAACTAGCCAGCCTCCCCCCCCAAAAAAGACTCTGAGATGCCAGAGAAGATGACGGCTGCCAATGAAATTGAGGCAGCATTTAATGAGAGCTCTGCCTCTCAGAATTCTGCGAAACAGCTATTGCCTTTATTAACATTTCTTTTATTAATGCACGAACTTCAATTTGCCTATAGTTTCCATCTCCACACAGAGAGTAGGCATTTGTTGTTTACCTATTTTGAGTTTAAAGGTCAGTCAGCTCATTTCAAATATTGACTGTGTCTCAATCGACTAATACAGTTAAACAGAAGGACCAGAATTTTCTTTTTTGATGGCTGGCATCATCTTGTTGCCATTTTACCAGAATGTCAAAAACTATTTGGTATAAGGCTGTAACTTGTAAGCATATGTGTCTCATTTTCACCCTTGAATTTGGAACTGTTCAAAACAGTTTGAAAAGTGTCATAGAATTAGGCATAATTGCTACATTTATAAAACATGACCTTTAATGTCTGATTCAGTGGAGTGGAGATATTTATGCCCCTAGACTTATATGTTCACATTACATTAGTTTTTAATATTTCACTGTTTCAAGCTTTCATTTCACTCAACCCTTCCAGGCAAGGTAACAGGGACTACTAAACTTTGGGGTAACCAAATATTACATTTACTTTTTTAAAAAAAATATGATAGTGTAGTAAAATCTTAATAATAATTATTAAATTTGTATTTGTGACCATTAGACCACTTTCCAGAAAATTGGACTTCATGCATGTTTGGGATGAGAGGTTAAAAATACTACTGTTTGGAGATATCGTCACCATTCTTTCCTGAAGAAAATCTATCTATGTGATCACTAAGAATCAACACTCACTTGATATCACATAATCGATCGATTGATCGATCAATCGATCAATCAATCATTCCACTTCCCATCTATGCTTCCAGAAAAAGGAGTTTTCAAATCATTGTTACAAAGATGTGATGAAGTTCTTTAAGGAGAATTTTAAAATATTATTTTGTTTTTAAAGTTAATTAGAAAGTAACATACTGCAATAGGAAAATGGCAACCTCAAATGTTATTTTAATTAATTCTGCAGGACTCTCACACACAAATTTTTGTGAAAAACTTGGCAGGAAGCTGCAGCCCCGTCTTCTATTTGGAAATGTGCCACCAGACTAGGGCTAAAAAATGTCAAATATAAGCTGAGAACAATTTGGGAGGATGGAGGAGGGTAGAAAGAAACTCACTAGTTTGCTTTCTGTTAAATGAATCTCTTTGGTTGACTATTGAACTACACCAACCACAGCAACCATTTTTTTGAGAGTGCCCACCAGTAGAGATTGATGGGGATCCTGGATTATATTTTGCTTTAATTGGAGCGAAGTTTTTGTTTATTTCCTCATTCAGATATTTATCTCTTCATATGCCTCATTCCTGGGCAAATGTCTGAGTAAGTCATGTTGAGTTTCCTTTGCCAGGAGCAACAACTTCTCAGGCAGACCACATATACATGATGACTAGCTGGTTAGTGAAAAGAACAAAAATTATATTTTAATTTCAGTCCAGCACTGATTGCTTCAGAGGTGACTGGATCCAACAGATGGGGATGCTGAATGTTGAGATGATACTTTTAGTACTGCATGTCACACAGAGTTGCTATGGTATTGGATGGCCTTACAAATTTTATAAATAAAATAAATAAACAAATAAACTATGATGCCCTATTTTGGAGCAAGAAAAATTGATCTCCAGCCATTTATTATATAATATGGGAAAAAATCATATATATATAACTTTTTTTTTGTTTTAAGCAGAACAAGATGATGGTTGCAGACAATTAGAGCTACATGAAGGGTTCAATGCATTAATATGTCCAAAATATAATATTTATAAAACAAAGGTAATTTTTTTAGAAATTGAACAAAATACATAAAAGCAACAATAACAATATCTAATGAATAGATGGTAACAATTTCAACAATTCTATTTGAGCAGTTTATGAAATGTTTATAAAATGGGGATTAATTATAACTGAGAACGATGGCTATTTCAGTAACGGAGAAACAGTATCTATGGACCGCCATCCTCTTGAATCTTTGAAAGTGGGGGACCTCTAAAAAGGTTCTCCTGAGCTCCTGCATCAAATGGGTTGAGACTGGTTGGAGAAGACAGTTTTGGAAACATCTTGGAGCCAAGCCATTTGGGGCTTTCAAGATCAAAAGCAGCCTTTGGATGTGTACTCAGAAGCCAATGAGAAATCAGTGCAAAATGTAAAATGTTCCTTTTGGTGACTGGTTTCTGCATTCTGGATGGTTTTCAGAGACAGCCACATGACATGCTACCACCCACACTGGAAGCATGTCATGCTTCCGCCCACACTCTAGCAATAGTCATGTGTCCAGTGATGAACCTGCTCCTTTAAGGATAGCACTACCACATCAAAAGATAAAACTTGAGACATATGAAACCTGCAATGTACAAACAGTAACTCCACCATGTTGGGTTCTGCTTCAGTCTGCTCTATCCCATCCAGACTCACTAGGTGTCTTTTCTCCCTTTCACTTACTGGTTCTACAGGGCCTCGGTAAACCAGGCAGCCATTGACTAACAGAGAGAGAATATTTGGAGCAATCATATCAGGAATCTGCAGCACTGTAAAGTCTTGTGAAGCAGATCAGGATTGCAGCTTCATCTGGAGTTCAAAAATGAAATGGAGTAGACTTGAACCTGCCTAATCTTTCTTCAGGAAAATGAAAATGAACTATGCTTCCAGACCCAGTTCTTTGGGAGTTGAATTGGCTCCTATTCACTCAGCATTTACAAAATCTATAAAATTTCATCCATTTGTAAATTAAACAATTTCAGTCTCAATAGTAGTGCTATCTTTTCATTATCTTTTCAAGTGTTTATTCTATTTTTGTTTTAAAAGTTTGTTACTCATTCTGAGCTTTTCTTAGGGTGGAAAGACAGGCACACATCCCCATACATTTTCACACACAGATAGTTATAGTAGAGAACACACAATTGGGACACCACTTCTGAAGACAATTTCTCTGGAATTTAACCTGATGAAATTATTACCCTAAGCATACATGGACATAAGTTCCTTCCAAATAAAACCTAAATTTCTAAAAACCAAATCATTACAGTGTCCTTTCCTTCTATCCTTGCCTATCTAAATCTTTCTTTTCACCTTTTCAGTGAATTCCTTTGGAAATCAATTTTTCCCCCCTGAGGGTCTGACCCAAATCTTCATGCAAAATGAACATGGCTACCTTGTGTATTTAGGAGTAGAACACTTGATGCACTGATATAATGCTTTATCCTTCTAAATCATTGATTCTTCAACTGATGGTTTTCATTCTATCTGCATCATCCAAGCACTCTGTTCTGTGAAATTGAATTGCCCTTCATTAATTTGCACTGATTGGTTTGTATAAAACATACCCTTTCATCAGCAGTATGAAACAAGCTACATTTCCAATCTAGTACCACAAGTGCTGTCATTTCATGTTAATTAACTTTCTGTTTCCTTTTTTAATTTTTATTTTCCTGAATACTTATGGAGGCTTTCTGGCATTAAAGTGCTTTGAACTTTGAGAGAAGCATTTTTCTCCATCCATTTTCATTTTCTAAGATTAAATTTTCAATCAGCAACACTGTCATAACCATTAATATACTGGTGCAATCTGTCTTCAGTACTTGCTGAACATGTGCCTTGATTATCCCTTTCCGAGATGACCAAGATATACACAATAAAATATTTATCCACTTATTTATGACTTGAGCCATGATTAACTCCACACAACTAAAATATGAGATGACTCCTGGATGCAACGGTTATATACAAGATATATGATCCATCAAGCACTATTGCTCCTGTTTGATCCCCACTTCTCTCAATACTATTTTCTTGTCTGAACAATTCGTATGGTTTGTTCTGAGACCTCTTTAGATCTTCTGTTCCTAGGCCAGCTCTGTATGTGAGGGGGAAAGAGTTGATGGAGGTATTATTTCTCCCAGAAATAATGCTAACAAATCTGCCAGAAAATATGGGAGAAAACTGTAGAGATGAGATAAGTTCAGTGTGTTCTGGAAGAGGAACATCTAAAAGAATATAGAAATTATCAAATAATTGCACAACACCTTCATCCAAGGAAAGTTTAGCTTTCAATTTTGCAAAGAAGCAGATAGGTTTCAGAACAGGCAGAGGAAAATGAGATCGGACAGCAAAGAATATGAGGTAACAGAGGGAACAAAATAATATAATTATTATTAGTTTATTGACTACGGCAAGGTGTTTGTTCCTGTGCATCATTTCAGAATGTAGAATGTATAATAGTTAATGGGAATGGTGGAAGACCTACCTAATTATTCTTGAGGAATTTTAATAATGAACAGGAAACTATTCTACAATTTGAGTTTGATTGAGAATAGTGAAGGGAGTAAAACAAGGATTAGAACTACCAAAGCTAAGCTGAAAAAAGGAGGAATATTCTCGGTCTCTTTGCTGCTGCTGTTGTCTAATTGTGGTGTAGATTTTTGCAGCCCAGACAAGCAGGCATATAATTTCTATGTCTGATATGTTTTGAATACATTAAAATAATTGCAGGATTGGGAAAGATAGGAAGCTGAACCACTGAAACATCAAATCATAGATACATATAGAACATCACTTCAGTGGTTGAAAGTAAGGAAGACTTAGCCCCGCTTTTTATAAAAGTAAAAATGGAAAGAAAAATCTGGATTATCATTCAATATTAAGAACACAATCTGAACCAGCAAGTTTAATTATCTCGCAGCTGATGTTAAAAAAGTGAAGATAGCAAAACCTTTCCCCCTGAGTTTAAGAATAGATAAAAATGACACATACTGGAAAGAAGAGATTAAGAAAAAAGGAAGAAAAATTAAATGAGCTTTTGAAGGATATTTCTTTGAAGATCAGAAAACTTAAAGCAGTGGTCTTTTCATTGGCATTGAATGGCTGTGAAAGATGGCCATTGAAAAAGAATGAGGGAAAGAAGATAGATATCTTCAAATTATGGCCTTGCAGTTGTTTACTAAAAATAGCATGCGATGCAGCAAGAACTAATCAAGCATGGACCAAATAAAGGCTGATTGCCCGTTCCAGACAATGATTAGCAAGCAGAAAGATCCTCCTGCCCTTTTAATTGGTGAATAAGTTTCACTGAACTCAATTGGACTCTGATCTGCATAGGCACGTTGAAGACTGCACTAGCAAAACTACAATTTGGCTTTCTGTTGGACTGGAGAAAGAGTAAAGCTGGAAGAATCTATTGCTGTGCTTTTTAAGGCTGCATTTTTATAGCTTTATATAAATTACCTGGTAATAAATCCATGTTTGAATAGTAATGTTTTCAGTGAATACACTTCCTATAACCCCTGCCTGACCTGATGGAATGGATAGGTATAATATAGTGAAGAGCTGTATGCAATCGAATCCTTTTTTTGGTTGACCCATTTTAACTTTACCTCCATCAAAATTGCATTCCCAGAACTGAGAAAGTTCTCTAAATCATAACAGAATAAAAAAAAATCACTTGGGGGATATTTGTTTGGCTAGAGCTATGTGAAGACAATCAATCAGAATAGAGCTGGAAGGGACCTTGGAGGTCTTCTAGTCTAACCGCCTGCTCAAGCAGGAATCCCTATACCACTTCAGACAACTGACTGTCCAGTCTTTTCTTAAAAACCTCCAGTGATGAAGCACCTACAACTTCTGAAGGCAAGCTGTTTTACTGGTTAATTGTCCTCACTGTTAGGAAGTTTCTCCTTAATTCCAAGTTGCTTCTCTCCTTGATTAGTTTCCATCCATTGTTTCTTGTCCTGACCTCTGGTGCTTTGGAAAATAAGTTGGCCCCCTCTTCTTTGTGGCAGCCTCTCAATACTAGAATACTGCTACCAAGTCAGCCCTAGTCTTCCCCCCCCTCTAGACTGGCCATGCCCAATTCTTGCAACTTCACATGTTTTTGTGTCCAGGCCCATAATCATCTTAGTTGCTCTTCTTTGTACTTTTTCCAAAGTCTCAACATCTTTTTTGTGATGTGGTGACCAAAACTGGAGGTAGTATTCCAGGTGTGGTCTTACTAAGGCTTTATAAAGCAGTACTAATACATCACATGATTTTGATTCTATGCCTCTGTTTATACAAGGATTGTATTAGCTTTTTTTGGCTGCTGCCGCACATTGCTGACTCATGTTTAAGTGATTGTTAAGAGCCGAGGTGGTGCAGTGGTTAGAGTGCAGCACTGCAGGCTACTTCAGCTGACTGCTAGCTGCAGTTCGGCAGTTCAGATCTCATCGGCTCAAGGTTGACTCAGCCTTCCATCCTTCCGAGGTGGGTAAAATGAGGACCCAGATTGTTGGGGGCAATATGCTGACTCTGTGAACTGCTTAGAGAGGGCTGTAAAGCACTATGAAGCGGTATATAAGTCTAAGTGCTATTGCTATTGCTATTGCTATTGCTATTGCTATTGCTATTGCTATTGCTATTGCTATTGCTATTGCTATTGATTGTTCACTAGGACTCCAAGGTCCCTTTCACAGTTACTATTTTGAGCCAGGTTTCACCTAATCTGTACTTGTACCTTTCCTGCCTAGGTGTAAAACCTGGCTTTTCTCCACATTAAATTTCATGTTGTTGGATAGGGCCCATTGTTCAAGTCTGTTAAGATCTTTTTGGATCCTGAGCTTGTCTTCTGCGGTGTTGGCTATTCCTGCCAGCTTAGTGTCATCTGGAAATTTGATGAGTTCCCTTTCTATTCCCTCATCTAAGTCATTTATGAAGATATTGACAAGTACTGGGTGGCGCAGTGGTTAGAATGCAGTACTGCAGGCTACTTCTGCTGACTGCTGGCTGCCAGCAATTTGGCAGTTTGAATCTCACCAGCTCAAGGTTGACTCAGCCTTCCATCCTTCCGAAGTCAGTAAAATGAGGACCCAGATTGTTGGGGACAATATGCTGACTCTGTAAAACTGCTTAGAGAGGGCTGTAAAGCACTGTGAAGCAGTATATAAGTCTAAGTGCTATTGCTATTGCTATTGCTAAGACAGAACCTTGTGGTACCCCACTGCTTCCTTCCTTCCATGTAGATATAGTACCATTAAGGATTACTCATTGAGCATGGTTTGTCAGCCAGTTATAAATCCATCTGGTGGTGATGCTGTTTATCCCACATTTTTATAGTTTACCAAGAAGTAAGTTATGGTCTACTTTGTCGAATGCCTTGCTGAAGTCTAAGTATACAATGTCCATAGCATTTCGCTGGTCTACTAATTTAGTCACTCTATCAAAAAATGAAATAAGATTGGTTTGGCATGATCTGTTTTTAACAAACCAATGCTGGCTACTAGTTATAACTTTATTTTTTTCTACTAGATGTTCACAGATTGTTTTTTGATTATTTTTTCCAGTATCTTCCCAAGTATTGATATTAGGCTGATTGGTCTGTAGTTTTCTGGGTCTGCTTTTTTCTTTTTTGAAGATGGGAATCACATCAGCTCTTTTCCAATCCTCTGGTAGTTCCCCGGTGCTCCAGTATTTTTTTTTAAAGATACTGTACAATGGTTCTGAGATAACATCTGACAGCTCCTTCAGAACTCTGGGATGTAATCCATCAGGTCCTGGTGATTTATATTCATCAAGATCAGACATGTGTTCTATTACCATTTTCTTGCTTATTTGAATTTTTATTTCTAGTCTGTCTTTTACAGTTATGTGTTTGGTAGGTTGGGCTGTGGTTTCTTTTTGTGTGAAGATTGATGCAAATAATGAGTTAAGCAGCTTTGCTTTCTCTTTACTGCCTGTTACTTCCTTGCCATCTTCTCTCTTTAGTGGACCAACTGTTTCCTTGACTTTTTTCTTGTTATTTATATGTTGAAAGAAACAAAAAAAAATCTTTGATTTTTGTTGCAAGTCTTTGTTTATTCTGAGCCTTTGCTTTCCTGACTTCATCTTTGCAGATTCGGGCTATGTGCTGATATTCAGCCTTAGTTATGTGTCCCTCTTTTCATTTTTTGTCCTTTGATGTTTGAAAAATTCAATAATATTTTTGTACTCTGCTATGGAAAGCACCCTGAAATAGCCCTGACCTTATTTCTGATTATGAAATAATATAAGATAAGTTAGCGTGAGTTTGCCTCAGTATTAGGGTTATCTGTTCTGGATTGCAAAAATCAAGATGATCATTAGAAAACCGGATTAAATTTTCTATACCACTTTGTATTCCCACCTATGTCTAGAAGCTCATCACTCTATTCAATCTTTGATCTCTCATTGGACACTCTTTTGGTTTCTGCCCAAATTTAGGATCCACATTGGCAACAATACAGAAATGGATTACCACATCAGGGTTTGATTTAAGAGTTCCTTATCTTAGCTGACTTGTCTTTCCCTTTTGCCTCTATCTCTTCTCATTCCTTTTCTTTCGATATTCAAGCTATTGTTGAATCAACCACAAAATAATAAAAAAGGCAGCTGCCAGCCAATGGA
The DNA here is from genome assembly GCA_003457575.1 of Thermophis baileyi. Taxonomy (NCBI): domain Eukaryota; kingdom Metazoa; phylum Chordata; class Lepidosauria; order Squamata; family Dipsadidae; genus Thermophis; species Thermophis baileyi. Next base: position 2,232,129 of record QLTV01003764.1, on the reverse strand, counting down.
CACGTAGGACCCTGACAGCCCAGAATAAAATGGATATTCAGGATAGTGACGATCTAGAAGGGGAGAGTAGATCTGATAAGCATTATCTGTCAGAAGCTGGGGCTTTTACTACATCAGAAGAAAGTGCTACACACCTTACACTCATAACAATTTGGGAAGGATATTGACAGCTTTAAAGCAGAGAGCTTCAAAACATGGTTGGGAGGTCCTTTTGCAATCAAATAGGAGTGAGTAGAGAATGATGTTGTTTCCTTTTTTCCCAAGCTAGGTAGGTAGACTGGTCATGGGTCAAGTGGAAAGTATGGTTCTGCTTTTTGTATACTTTTGGTTATAACTCAATGGACAACAGGATGATCTAAAAATAGCTGATCTGGTAAACATTGATGTTATATAACTGAACAGTGTAATCTGATTAAAGATGCAGTAGCAGAACCAATCGATGAATTATATGGAAATGTGCAAATCACTAAATGTAATCTCAAGAAAAGATATAGTGTAGTGGTTGAGACACCAGGCAAGAAACCAGGAAATTGTGAATTCTAGTCTTGTCTTAGGCATTAAGCTGGCTGGGTGATGTTGGGCTGGCCACTTTCTCCCAGCCCAACTCATCTCACAGGGTTGTGATTGTAGGGGCAATAGGGGGAGGAAGGGCATTTGTTGTCTTGAGTTATTCAGAAAAATAATAAAGGTGGGATTAAAAAAACTAAAAACAAACAAACCCCTCCCCCCAATGAACAGAATGCAAATAATGGAGAAAGAGGGGAACTTGAAACCACACTGAAATTTGATTGAATAAGCATAATAATCCAGGAGGTTATTCTGTTTACTAAAGCTTTGCAGAGAGAATACTTTGTTCCCAACACCTGGTCCCACTTGATGGGAGGTGTGAGTTAGGTGTTTAATTTTTTTAAAAACTTCTTTTCACAGAGATCTTGCATGGTTGTTAATTCTACTTTTTAAAAAAGTATCATTTATTTAATGTGAGGCACTGCATAGGGGTAGTAATTCTTTCTTTGTGCCTCAAAAACCATTGACTGAACAGTTCATGTGGGAGTTTCTTCTAGAAATAAAAAAGCTCTGGTAGAAGGATTTGAAGGAAGAGTTGGCCCTCTATTAACTAGTAACTGGTTTGGGATTACAATTTAGAGTACGGTAGAAGTTGTTCCTTTTTCAAATCCACTTAGTGTGTCTTGTGGTGTCAAACCATTCCCTTGTCAGTTTTTTTTTTTTTTTCTGAAGAGCAACAACTGGGTAATTCACTTAAAATATATTTTTTTTTTTTACCACATAAAATCTGTTTTTTTTTTTTTTGCAGAAGAGCACAACTAGGTCACTGCACTCAAATATATTTTGTCTATTTACCACATGAAATATTGTCCCATTATTGTTATCTAGATGGCATGGAGAAACATCATGAGGCTATTCTGCATTAGTTCATCCCTTCCACAGTTCCAAGGAAAGAGCTGTGAATGTTAGCAGAACTGGTATGCAAATATCAATTTGTTGTATTTACAGATGCACATTTTTTGGGTGTCCATGTTCTTAGTGGGAAGTTGAGATAGTCTAAAAAACGTTATTAGGACTAATGCCAATATTTTTTCTTATTTTTTTTCTGGCCCTGTTTAAAGTGTCGTAATATGAAATCTTTTCCCGCCGCCCCCAACAAAAAGAATGTGTAGATAGCACATAGCACAGGATGGATTCAAACACCCTCACAAATAGATTTTTAGCACTCAGGTGCGGGTGGTGTGATGGGAATAAATTAGTTTCCATAGGATAATGAAGTATCTTATTTAACTTTCAGCCTGTGCTATATGTTTGATGTTTTGGGCCGAAGGAGAAACAATTCAAGGAGAAGAAGAAAATAAATTTAAAGAGTGCGCTAAGAAGCTCAATCCCTAAATTCACTACTGCAAAGAAAAACCAAGTATTAATATGATAGCTTGGGAAATTAAAATGATGCTCATGTTGTTGCTGTTTCCACTGTTAGGTTTTGTAGAGCTTTTGTTATGGCATGGTGCTAAATATATCCTGTGCTTCACAGAGAAACAAGCAAAAGAGACAAGAGCTTCTGAATTAAATCTCAGCAATAAAGTGGAGAAAAAGAAAGGAGGTGACAAGGGGTGCATTTAACCTATCTTAGACTATTGTAATATTCTCTAAATGAGACTTCCCTTGAAGGCTATTCAGAAGCCTTCAACTGGTGCAAAATGTGACTGCATGGGCAATTATGTGTGCCTCCAGAATGGCGTGCATTACACTTCTTCTCTGCGAGCTACATTGGTTGCCAGTTTGCTTCTGGGCCCAATTCCAGGTGGTAGTTTTGATCTTTAAAGCCCTACATGGTATGAAGCCAGGTTATTTGAAGGAACACTTCATCTCAATTACATCTATCTGTCCCATCAGGTCAAGCAGGAAGGGGAGATATTGAGCTCTACTGTATTTCCTAAGGAGTTCCATCTGAAGGACTCAGGAGACGAGCCTTTTCTGCCACAGCATCCGCCCTATGGAACATCATCACCCCCAGGTGAGACTAGCCCAGGGGTGGGTTCCTCCCGGTTTGGACCGGTTCTCCCGAACTGGTAGTGGCCCGCTGATGATGTCATGATGACATCACCGAACCGGATCTGTCGGTGCCGGTCCGTGGGGGCCGCCATCTTTTTTTTTGAATTTTTTTTGAATTTGTTTTTCCTTCTGAGCATGCGCAGAAGCCAACTTCCAGCACTGTGCATGCAGTCGCCATATTTTTTTCTGCTTTGTTTTTTATTTTATTTTTTGTTACTGCGCATGCGCGCGTGTGCAAAGCGCGCGCCCACGAGGCACGCCCACGCGGCGCGGGAGGGAGTGAACCGGCAGCGAGGTAAGTTGGAACCCACCCCTGGACTAGTCCTGAGCCTTTTGGCCTTCCAGAAACTTCACAAGGCATGGCTTTTCCAGCAGACCTGGGAATCTCTTGAAACAGATAGCCGGCGAGATGGCTTTATTAGGTATGAGTTTTTAAACACTCTCCTGTGATCTTATTTATTTGCATTTCTCTCTTACTTATAATAATTAATATTTTTAAAAATTGTTTGTTTTATAGTATGTCATCCAAAAGGCATTCATGAGATGAGTGGCTATATAAATTTGATAAATAAATAAATAGCAATAGCACTTAGACTTATATACCGCTTTACAGTGCTTTACAGTCCTCTCTAAGCCGTTTACAGAGTCAGCCTATTGCCCCCAACAATCTGGGTCCTCATTTTACCCACCTCGGAAGGATGGAAGGCTGAGTCAACCTTGAGCCTGTTGAGATTCTGTTGAAAATAATTTTTCATAGGATACAATATCCAACATAATTACACATATTTATTACATTTTTTATCCCCCCTTTATTACTTTATAAGTAACTCAAGGTGGTGAGCATACCTAATACTCCTTCCTCCTTGTATTTTCCCCACAACATCCACAATGACCCTGGGCTGAGAGATGTGATTGGCATAAGATCACACAGCTGGCTTCACGCCTAAGACAGGACTAGAACTCACAGTCTCCTGGTTTCTAGGCCAGCACCTTAATCATTACACCAAACTAAATCTGAAAGTTTTATAACATTAAAAAGTGTTTTATATAAAATGTTAATAAAACATTTATAAAAATGTTTATAACTTTGCTTTACAAAGGAAAATTCAAGAGCAAAACCAAGAAAAACTTTACAAAAATGTGTGTTCTAGTAAAATATCAAAAATCAACCAGCATATGTAAATTTATTTTAAAAAGACAATTCAATTTCCATATTTTTCACATGTATGTGAAAGACTCTGGCTTAGGTAGTACCATTTGATTGGTACAAGTTAAATGACCAAAATAAAAGGCAAAACCAAGTTTTTGAAAAATAAATAAATTTAAAGGACAGCTTTCTGAAATAATGGGCTATCCAAAATAAAAGGCAAAACTAAGTTTTTGAAAAATAAATAAATTTAAAGGACAGCTTTCTGAAATAATGGGCTATCCAAAATAAAAGGCAAAACTAAGTTTTTGAAAAATAAATAAATTTAAAGGCCAGCTTTCTGAAATAAAGGGCTATCCTTTATAACAAAGGTTACTGTATACATATGGCATCCCTTCAAGCATGGATCTAAATTGTTTCTCTATCATGTGCCTTTTTGCTAATCTTGGGATGAGCCTCATTGAGAGAGGAATAAGGATTAAATCCACAGACAGATATTATATACTGCACTTTTCAGTATGGAAATAGTAGACCTGTATAAAGCATTTGATGGTAAAACCCACTTTTGACTACTTTGTGACTTTGAGGATTTACACAGGCCCAATAAAGGGACTTGTCTCATTTTCTTTGGCATCATACTTCAAAAATCCCCAACCCCATTGCTTCTTGTGGGAAATCTGTCCTTCATCCACTTCTTTTCATAGGCCTTCTAATTGAATTGGGAATTTGGGAAGGGATGTGAAGGAATTTAAAAAGCCTATTACTTCAGCACGAATTAGACTCTCTTTGTGGCATGCTCTGGTATGTATCCTTAGGGACACTTGAATGGGCAAAACTGACATGTAATGTCACAGTTCAATATTTCTATCTGATTGATTTGAAAACAGCTTACCTTTTATGGTTTTATAAGCTGATTTATTATCTTGTTTTATAGCTGTCCCTGATGCTTTGCACTGCAAGGTTTTTGCAAGCCTTGTCCTCTTTTTTTTTTTTTTAGTTCATGGGACTGAGAGCCATGGAGTGATTGGGTTACACAGCCCTGGAGAATCATGAGCAGAGAAAAAAAAAGTCTTCAATGCTTTGCTTAACATGTGGCAACACAATTGAATGGCCAAGGCCAAACCTCTCTGTCTCCATATTAAAATGTACAGCTCATAAATCTCAATAAAGCAAGATTACCATTGAATCTACACTGACATTCCTTAACATAGGAGGGACTTTAAAGAAAGCTGTAGTGTAATATAATGTAAATATAAAAAAAGACATAAATTAACCATAAAATTAATTGTCAGCAGTTGTGGCAATGGCAGTTAGCTTGGAACGGTTTTAAAAGAAGATGGGTCAGGTTAATGAAGGATTATACTACTGTTTATTAATGTTCTTCCAAATTATATCAGGCAAGCAGTAAAAGTACACAGTTCCTGATAGGTTAAAGCAGTGTTTCCCAACCTTGGCAACTTTAAGATTGTGGATTTCAAGAAAATAATATACTAGACCAGCGGTTCTCAATCTGTGGGTCGCGACCCCTTTGGGGGTCAAACGACCATTTCACAGGGGTCGCCGCGTGCGTTAGCCCGCCATCTTGGTGCCACCGTCACTGCAGGGGTGAAATGCTCCCGGTTCGGCTGTGCCTGCGGGTCGCCGGACAGCTGATAGCATCGGATCGGGAGACTTCGCCCGGACGCCGCCATTTGGGTTCTTTTACCCTCTGCGCATGCGCAGAACACTTTGCGCATGCGCAGATGGCGACCCGCAGGCAAGCCCAAACCGGGAGCATTTCACCCCTGGTGCCACGCCCCCTTTATCACCTCATCCTGCGTGGGGAGAGGGTAGGGAGGGGGTCGCGGTGGTAGTGGGGGGGGGTCACGGGGGGGTCGCGGCATTAGAAAGGTTGAGAACCACTGTACTAGACCATGGCTAGCTGGGGATTTCTGGGAGTTGAAGTCCACAAGTCTTAAAGTTGAAAGTTGCACACCCCTGCCCTAGACCATGGATGTTCAATCTTTTGGGTTGCTTGGACCATGCTGAGTGAAGAGGAATTAATTTTGGGCTGCATGTAAAATGTTTAATATACTTAACATACTGTATGTAAATAATATACCTCCTTTATTTTTTAATATTTTTCATTATATATCGTGGGGCTGCATACATTGGACATGCCTGCATTAGACCAATACTAATCAGTAGTAATAGTGATAGTTGTTTACTACTTCATGAATCATGGGCAGCATGCTTTATACTATTTGATGAAGAGAACAGTGGAAGGAATTTGTGGTATTCCAGCCCTTGTTTATGAGCTTCTCATTGCATCGAGTTGGCTACAGTTTTGGACTATTTGCTGATCCAGCAGGACACTTTATATAACAACTCAAAGATCTATCTGATAGTCTAGCACCATGACCCCTCTATGACCAACAAGATTGCTATGAGAGACCCATAAAAAGGACATGATCTGCGTCTTACGTTCTAGTTCCTGATCCCAGAAACTGAAAATGAGAAACATACTTCCATTAATCCCTAAGTAATAGTAATAGAAGTGCTGTGGTAATCATTAGGTATAGCAGTTAATAGTAATGCAATTCTCCATGATTAATTTAAATTCCAGTTATTTTAACAGTTGTACAGCAGATATAATCAAGTCTGATGTTCGGTGATGTACTTTCAGATACTAATCATAAACCACTTCTGGGCACTAATGAAATTCTTCAAGCATCTATATACAAAAATAAAATACTACAACTAAGCTTTAAACATTAAAATAAAATAAAAAAATAGTATCATGAGACCAGAATCAATCCTTTAACCTGGTATTTCTCAAACTTAGCAACTTTAAGATACGCGGATTTCAGCTCCTAGAATTCCCCAACTAGCATGCCAGAGTTCTGAAAACTGAAACCCACATATCTTAAAGTTGCCATGGTTGAGAAACCTTACTTGAACCTATCAGGAACTGGGTACCTCTACTGCCTGCCTGATATGATTAGGAAGACCAATCAGTTCGAGGTTTATACATACATAGGTCTCACCCTACTTTCATGGTTATCCACCGAATCTCTGTGACGTTTGCAATACCATTTCAGAAAAAAGATTATAATCTATACCTATCTTCTAAAGTTAGAGGAAAAGGGACAGCCTACCCCATTTGGAACTTTACGCACTATGAACAACATATTTACATTATGAACAGCCCTTTGAACTGAGTCTGGAAATAAATCTAAAAGAGGTGTTGTGGATAGAAGATCTTATTAGGTCTATGAAACACACTTCAGAAAGCACCCTGGTTGAAATCTTTTGCTTATAGTACACATTCTCTGAAGATTCTCTTGCATAGCAGGAGATTCACAATAATCGAACTGGGAACAGATTGAATCATTTGCTACTATTATGTTCATCATCTGTAAGCAAGCAGACTCTTAGGACAGGAATCACCTCTCCATCCATTAACAATGGCAAACCCAGGAACTGCGAGCATGATCATTCAGAGTGATTGTAACTTCATCCAAATAGGGTGGTAACCTCTGATTTCTTCCCTCAAGTGTAATGATGATTAATCCTCTGCAATATTTGGAAAAACTTGGAAATACCAAAAAACTTCTCAAACTTCAATCAGTGACTAATTTTCTAAGAGCAGGATGGAAACCTATAAGGGAAATTGCATTTAGAAGGCTCCCATCATAAACAGAACATATGACAGAAATACAGCCAACATCGTACACAAAGGAAACTAATTCAGATAAAAATAGATAAATTCAGAGAAAATAAAACTATTCAAATTGCTAGCCTTGATGGCTGAGTTAAAGTCTGTTTATTGTAATGTTGCAGTTCTGAAGATTTCAGGTTTCAGATTCCAGGTTTTAAAAATCTGTCCAATGAAATAGTGTTATAAGTGGTAATGAATGTCTGGATTCTAAAGAACATGTTTTTGGGCACTTTTAACATAGTTTGTTGCATACTGCTTTTCCAGAAGACTGAAAACTTGTTGGGTTTAATTTAATCTTTCAGCTCCATGATTGATTTTTAAATGCAATGTTCTTTATTTACAGAATTTTTCTTCCATGCTTTTTTTCTTGGCTCATCAGGCTCCATGACAGATGCCAAAACAGCATAATTGGCTCAGTTCTACGCATGTTTATTTAGGAATAGTGTCTTTGATTTTATGGCAGATCACTTGGCTAACCAGAAGAGTGTCTTTGGCTTAATCCCTGGCTGGTTGGGTTGCAGGACTGGCAAAAATCTCTTCTTCAAACGTTATAGCAAAGTATCGACAATCTATATTGACATTACAGACATGTGCCACACCTATCTTTTCATAGCAAAATTTGATCTTTGGTGAATTGATTATAGTTATACAATCTCCCCAATATGTTATGGAGAACTATAACCCTGCCTACAGAGTATTAACATCTCTTATCATAGCTGTACAACTGCCCAAATTTTCTTTTTTCTTTTTAATTAGCAGAAATCTCCTGAATTCTGTCATATTGCTGCTAGCAAGTACTGGAAATTACCAAAAGGATTTCTCTCTCTCTCCAGCACTAGCTGTTGAATTGGAGAGCAGCTGTGGACTTGTTTTAAAAAGAAGCTGATTTGATCTGACATAGAAAACATATTTTAGAATAACTACATGGGAAACTGGAAGATGTAATGAGTGTTAACTTCGTCTGTTCTCAATTGGAAGCATTGAAGATCTTAATCAGTCATTTAGCCAATGCCTTCTTAAAATCATGATTCCCCCCCCCCCTTCACCATCAAGGATATCAGTTATTTTGGACATGGAAGAATTGAGAAGTATCTGAAATTCAAGACCCCTGTGTCTTATGCTAGAAGCATGCTGTTCTCCTCAGGGCCTTGAAGGAGAGAAGGTAGAGCTGCTACAAGGCAATAATAAGAGGGGCCTAAGCCCATCCTGAAAAAATAACATGGGAAAACATCTCAGACAAGGCCCTCCCTGGTTCGCCTGAAGATAAAAGGAGGGATGGGAAGCATGTTCAGACTTGCAAGATTCTGTTACCATAGCTGCTACAGTAAAAGCAGTAGTGACCTATATGACATTGTTTCTTTGTCTGCAGTAATTTGTAAGGCTTGCACGACACAGATTAAAAGTGTTGGATAGTGGGTAGAGATGACAGGAGACAGACTTCCAAAGCAGCTCTTTATTTCAGCTCTTGTATCAGCAACCAGCAAAGAGCAGTCTGACAGCTTGCCCTTTTATAGGGAGCTGTCAGACAGACCAGCCAATAGCGTTCGAGCTTTTTCCCGCTCAAACGCTGGACCTGGTTGGAACCATGCAACACAGATTAAACAGCTAGAACATAAGACCAGCCAATAGCGTTTGAGCTTTTTCCCGCTCAAACGCTGGACCTGGTTGGAACCATGCAACACAGTTATAACAGTTAGAACATAACACCCCTCCCCTCCTGGATGGAGCAGTCCAGCATACGTAATCACGCAGGTAGGCGGGGCGT
>QLTV01003764.1:2201471-2219471 GCA_003457575.1 Thermophis baileyi | reverse complement strand
ACGCTCTGGACCGGAGTTGGGTCTGACAGCGACTCCGCGGTGTCAAACACCTCGGGGCCACAGTGACTCAAGAACACAGCTCTTTTGCGGTTGTCGGTCAGACCCAGCATATTGTTCGCTTCTAGAAAGCAGTCGAATCGCTGCATGTAGGAGTCCCATTTCTCCCGGGTCGGGTCGAAAGGCGCCGGCGGGTGGAAGGTGGACATAGCGGCAGAAGGAGACAGGAAGATGTCTGCCTGGCTGGTTGAAAGTGCTGAAGAAGCTAGTCACAGTTCTCCTGGCCCAAGCCCTCGTCGCCACTGTTGGATAGTGGGTAGAGATGACAGGAGACAGACTTCCAAAGCAGCTCTTTATTTCAGCTCTTGTATCAGCAACCAGCAAAGAGCAGTCTGACAGCTTGCCCTTTTATAGGGAGCTGTCAGACAGACCAGCCAATAGCGTTTGAGCTTTTTCCCGCTCAAACGCTGGACCTGGTTGGAACCATGCAACACAGTTATAACAGTTAGAACATAACACAAAGCATTATGTATGTGCTACCTCAAGGTTTTTTAAATTACTCAATGAAAATAAAATGAATGAGGTTCCTTCTAGATCAGGAGTGTCAAACTCAAGGCCCAGGGGCCAGATTCGGCCCGCGGGGTGCTTAGATCTGGCCCGCGGGGCTACCCCGGAAACAGTGAAGGACTGGCCCGCAGTGCCTCTGCCAGCGAAAACGGAGCTTGTTAGTGCTGCCCACAGCCCTCTCGAACTCAGTTTTCACTGGCAGAGGGTTCAGGAGGCCATTGCAGCCGAAACAGAGCTTGTGAGGGCTGCGGGCGGCACTCCCAAGCTCCGTTTTCACTGGCAGAGGATTGCAGGAGGCCGTCATAGCCAAAACGGAGTTTGGGAGCCCATTTTCACTGGCAGAGTGCTCGGGCCACCACAAGCGCCCCCGACACGAGTGATGTTGAGTTGGCCATGCCCACCCTGGCCACGCCCACCCTGGTCCCCCCCAAGGTCAAACACAACCCTGATGTGGCCCTCAATGAAATCGAGTTTGACACCCCTGTTCTAGATTATAACAAGAAATATAGTATACGTCTATGTAAATACAGAGGGAGCAGATCATGATGTAATACAAGAAATCAGTTAATAAATAAAACAGGTTATGATTGGAGATCTTAAGGCGAAAGAATACTTCAATCCTTTACACGTTTGGGGGAAGAACTGCAACTTTATAATAGATCATGAGTTCTGCATGCAGAAAACCCAGGCCCAGCACTTCAAAGCAGAACCAACAAAGGTTTGTGTGTGACATGCCAGAAAACCATTGCCTGATTCCACAGTGACTATATGGACTTTTTGGGAGCATTTTACATTTCTTCAGAAGACAGAAGCCCCTCAAACATATTACATGGGATCACTTGAGGCTTCCTGCATGCAAAACTCATAACTATGCACTTCTTTAAAAAATATGTGGCAGAAAAAATATATTCTGCAGAGTTTTAATAGATCATTAGTCCTTTTCCTGAAGATCTGCTTTCCTACTGGGTGCATGGGGTTATCCTGGCAAATTATTATCTTCTTGATTACATGTTTTGCATGCATTTAAACTGTCCTTTGTCTTTGGAGATACCAGAGTACAAGAATTTGAACAGCATGGTCATTTCTTGGATCTCAGCTGGGAATGTTGGCTATGACCTGATGTTAATGATAACAGTGATTAAACTTATGCAAGCACTTGGGAGAAGTTGGGAGGTCACATTGTCACACAATCATCCAGTAAAGTAGAAGTCAGTTTTATGCTGTTTATATAAGGCCCATACACTATGGTATCACTAAACAGAGCCAGATGGTGTCCTCAAGTCTTGTTTGAGATAATTGGGTCATTTGTTTTTCCTCCAACATGATATGATTTCACCACCCTTTCCTAAAGGCTTTTCAGAAATTAGGCTCCATGAATGCAGAAAGCAGCTGGAATGAATTTGGAAAAAAAAATCTTAACCCTCAAATCTTCCAATTCAAATTTGTGTAATATAGAGTGTATATGTATGCAGTATATTTATAATTTTTCTATTTGAATTTTTCATATGAAATTATTATAAGTCATGTACATATTTATTTATTTATATATACCCTGTTTCCCCCCAAATAAGACATCCCCTGATAATAAGCCCAATCAGGCTTTTGAGTGCATGGCAATAAGGCCAAGCGCTTATTTCAGGATTCAAAAAAATATAAGACAGGGTCTTATTTTCGGGGAAACACGGTAATGTATGTCTGGTTGGATTTAGGGTATTTACTGTTTGTTTGAAACCTGAAGTTTTAAACTGGCTAATCCGATGCTTGGCGTTATTCTTTTACAATACTAGCAATGCAATTTAAAATGCACTTAAATGTATATCTTAGAGAGAGATATGCATTGACATTTTCTAACATTTCTTACAAGTGCAAAATTTCTGTTCTCTTCTGCAATTTAACGCTACCTTTTATTCTAATATATTCTCAAGAGAATGCCCTTTATTTTGTTCAAGATTGTTTTATCTGTTTATTCGATTTATATGTTGCCCATCTCACTATCAAGTGACTCTGGGAGCTTACAGCACCATAAAAACAAGAATATAAAGACATGAAAACATTAAAATTAAAAGAGCAGCCTCCAGACACTGTGACAGGACATCCAGAGTATTACCCAGAAGGCCTGAGATGGAGAGATAAAGCTGGGTGTTATTTGCATATTGATGATACCTCACCCCAAACCAATGGAATACCTTACTCAGCGCCTCATGTAGATATTAAGTAGGAAAGGAGAGAGAATCAAGCCCTGAAGTACCCACAAAGTAGGTGAATCATCCATCAACACTGACTGGAGCTGACCTTGATGGAAGAAGGAGAACCAGCCCCCAACTCTCAAAGTCCATCCAGAAGGATATCATGATCAACGGTATCAAATGGCACTGAGAGGTAAAGAAGAGCCAGGGTAGATGCATTACATCCATCCCACTCCTGTTAGAGGTTATCCACAAGTGTAATCAATGCTGTCTCAGTCCCAGACCCTGTTCTGAAAGGGGTCGAGATAATCTATTTCATCCAAGATCCTCTGAAGGCCACTCTCACCACACAACATCTGTCCAAATTAGTTGGACAGCGATGACCTCTTGAGGGGAGTGCATACCACTGCGTCCTTAAGAGCTGGCAGAACTACTCCCTCCCTAACCATCGCCCACTTACGCATCCCTTCCTGCACACCCTTAGCAAGCCAGGAGGGACATGGATCTAAGACACAAGTGGCCGAACTAGAAGCAGCAAGGGGCCCTGTCCACTTCTTCAGGTTAAATGAGCTCAAACTCCATCCAAATAACCATACAAGACTTGCCCCCCCCCCCCAAAAAAAAACATCCACAGATTTTGGCTTAAGGCCAGAATCCAATATAAAGCAAATAAGATTGACTTTGTTTGCTACAGCGTAATGGTAAAAATATATATATATATATTAATTGCTACTTGGTCTTTATTCCACTTGTATAATAATATCATGCATCTTCATGATATTGCCTTCATCTCATCCCTAACTACAGTACATAATTCCTCCCTTATTATTTTAATACTGTCCAAAGCATTTTGAATATTGGCCAACTATACCTTCCATCGTTATTTCTTGGTGCATATCAAAATGGTGATCATGGTTTGCAGGTACAAGATGGACTAAACAACTTATTTCTAGCCTGCATTTGCCCTAATCCTTACCTCTCATCAATGGAGAATCTCAATATCCTGCAGGTCATTTCACAGCTTGCTAAGCTTGGGCTTTTATGTGTCCTCCTCCCTGCTGCTGTCCATTATTCCCTGACCTTTTATTATTAATCTTCTCCTATAAAATAAGACGATGGGCTGTTTGGGGACAAGGAATTTTATTTTGTTTGTGAGCCTCTGCAAAGCAACATGGACATGGAACTTTGTGTAAATAAAGCTATAAGAAATGCCAACTTCCTGATGGTTTACCCTGTCCAATGTCAAGGAGAACATTGCTATTTCCATACCATACATCACAGTCTGCTTTTCCCAAGCTTTATTCGTTTGTGCATCTCACCTCCTGCTCCAGTCCTTTGCCTTCTCTTGATATGAATGGCAAGAGTTTGCTGAATATCTGACCTCGGCATGTGCCTTTATTATGAAACATGTGCAGACGTGGCTCTTGCAACGCTGCTTTGATGAGACTTTTGGCTTCCTAACCTTTTGCTCCACTGGCCATGACTATAACTTACTAGCTCCCTGGAGCAAAGCTGACTTGATTCTCTTCTGCTCCCTTGATATTTTCACTGAAAGCGCTTATGACCTCTCACTGTGATACCTTCATTTCACGTACTGCCTCACGCTCACAAACTGAAAAGCAAACTAGATTTGACTCTTGCCAGACAGCAGATGCTACAATTGGGGGAAGGCAGAAAAAGAAGCAGCAGGAATTGCTTTGCAGAGAAATGTGAATAAGGACTTGATTTAGCCAACTGGTCTTTCTCCAATGAAAGAAGGATGTAGGATGGTACACATGCAGTGGTTTTGGGTATTGCTACATGGAGGCAAAAAACCTCTAGGGAATTTAACAGTTTACAGCAGGGTACCATTATGGATATGGAACTGGAAAAATCTGTACATTATCATCAGTGGGAATGGCCTGTTGTAATATCATTACATTTTTATTCAGTTTTAAAGAGAAAGCAATACCGAACTGTGCTCCAAGTTTTAAAAGGATAATGCTTTTCCTGGATGAAACCCATTTGGCAGGAATAAAATTCCTAAATGCTCAGATGCCTCTGGAGAGCAAAGGAACAGGGTTATGGAAATTGTCATAAGTGGAGTACTACCGTGGTAACCATGCAATTTTTAACTGGCAGAGTGCCATCAGTGGAAGAGGTAAAGAAAGCAACAGAGGAAATTGATCTGCTTGAATCAGGCTGAAAATAAGTAAAATACTGCATCTCTCGTAAGCAAGCAAGCAAGCAAGCAAGCAAGCAAGCAAGCAAGCAAGCAAGCAAGCAAGCAAGCAAGCAAGCAAGCAAGCAAGCAAGCAAGCAAGCAAGCAAGCAAGCAAGCAAGCAAGCAGCCGGCCAGCCAGCCAACCAACCAACCAACCAACCAACCAACTAACCAACCAACCAACCAACCAACCAACCAACCAACCATTCAACCACAACACTGAAATGTTTCATTGATTTAATTCTTTCATCATGTTAATAATAACTGAATGGCCTTAAGCCCAGCTCTTCTGTGCTAGATAGGTAGAATGAAAAAGTAAAGTCATGCTTGGAGCTGGATGATTTCATGACATTTGTAGTTTGTTTTGGCAACAGTGCAAAAATATTTTGCTTTCACTTTTTGGAATACTTAGAGTTTCCCAACTCCTCAAAATTATGTTTTTTTCATAGTAACCTCCCATGCAACTATTCATTTGATCTGGATCAGACAAGATTAACAAAATGCTGCCATCTGACTAAATATAAATATGGAGTACAAATATTATCATAAACATTTTCCCATAAGCAGTTTCGGATCTATCCTTTCTTGACTAGCCTAAAAAGTTGGTTCCTTGTCACCACTCAGAAGAATTTTTAGACTTTATACCTCCCTCCATTTCAGTTGTATCACTATCTTGGTGAACCTCTATCTCTAATCTTGAATCCTAATAGGTTCCATTGTTTGAAGGATTGCTCAACCCAAGTTCAGTTTATGCATCTTCAAGGAAAAAAAAAAGGGCTGCTGTGAATCTACTGATTGGTAACTGGAGAAATAACTTTAGCACTAAAGCAGCAGACTCAACACCATACAAATAATCTGGTCACAATCTCTCCATGTGTGATACATTATGTCTCTTCATTTGCCTCATTTTTTAGTTTATATTAAGCAACTCAGGAAATCTTCATTTTTTAAAATCTCCAATTCCTCTGCTTTACAGCAGAAGTAGTAACTTTCCATGAATCAGAGATTTCAACTTGCTCCCTTGATTACTTGCAAGCCACTTGTAACATTAATTGGAAGGGAAGAGGTGGTGCTGATATTTCTGGACAAATATTTGTCATTTTGGAGACGTTATGGGTGAGAATGAGAATGGCCACAATCCTTTCCCTCCTTCTTTTTCCTCTAAGGAAACAAGTCATATCACAAAAATCATAGAGTTAGGAAGGCTCATTTAAAGCATTGAGTTCAAACGTCTTTTCAATTCAGGAATCCAAATAATGACATGGTTGCCTTGCCATCATTTGAACCTATCCAGTGAAGAGGAGCAGACTGTTAAGCTGGGCTTTTGATTTCACCGTTAAACTACGCTTGCAGATTTATTTCTAATATTCAGTTGGAATTTACCTTCCCATAACTTCGTATCATTACGTTGTGCTCTCTGATTCAGAATAGACCTTGATTCAGTTTTCTGTGATATCCCTGTACTATCCTGCAGTCTAAAAATGGTCCCTTTCTTCTTTCAGTCTTTCCTTGTAAGACTGGGTTTCCAGGCATCTCTCATCACCTTCAGTGCTATTTTTTTTCACCTTTCTAGATATAGCCTCTAATAGACACAATATATGAGGTTGAGCTTGAGAAATGGTGTGGGTGGCAGTTTTTGCTGATGGAGCTTTGGCAGGGAAGAAAAGGAATCCAAGACAGGCTTGGTCAGGCCAGGCCAAGCCAGAAATACCTTCCAAAGTGATACATATACCCCCCCCTCAAAGTACTGCAAGGGTACAAGGAAGGGAGGGAGAGGGAAGGGGAAGCGGACAGGTACTGTGGAATATGGTATGTCTATGGAGCAGTAGTGGGTTTCACTTACCTTCGCTACCGGTTTGGAACTGTGAATGCGTGCGCGCAGTGCTTCTGCACATGTGCAGAACCTTCTACGCATGCGCAGATTGTCCATGATGACGTCCGGGCGGGTGGGCGGAGCCTCCCGCCGCCGCTACCAGTTTGCCTGAACCGGGGCGAACCGGTAGCAACCCACCACTGCTATGGAGCATTTCCTGGCAGTGGTGAGGGCAGTCAGGATGATTTATATCTGGCCCGAGGTATTGGGAAGGAAAAGGAGGAAGTTGGCAAAGGAGAGGTCCAAGTCCCTTCCTCTATAGCTCAACTGGGCAGCTGCTATTGATACTTTTGCCAGTTTGCAGCTGCCATTTTGGGAAGCTGGTCCCCTTTTCTTGTATTTTGTATAATACCAAGACATCCAGCAGCTATAATTCAGAATTCAGTTCAAAATGCAACAGCACAGTTATGAGTATACCTTGGTACAGTTAGTCATCGACTTGCAACAGTTCGTTTAGTGACCGTTTGAAGTTACAATGGCACTGAAAAAAGTGACTTATGACCATTTTCACACTTACGACCATTGTAGCATTCCCATGGCCACGTGAATAAAATTTGGACACTTGGCAACTGACTCATATTTATAACCGTTGCTGTGTCCCAGGGTCATGTGATCCCCTTCTGCAACCTTCTGTCAAGCAAAGTCAATGGGGAAACCAGATTCACTTAACAACCATCTTACTAATTTAACAACTGCTGTGGTTCACTTAATAAATGTGGCAAGAAAAGTCGTAAAATGGGACAAAACTCACTTAATAAATTTCTCACTTAACAACATAAATTTTGGGGGTCAATTGTGGTCATAAGTTGAGGACTACCTATACATCCAAGTAACACCATAACTTTGAATGCTATATTGCTTCCTACAGGCTTCTGGTTATGATTCAAAGTTCAGGTTACCACCTATAAAGTCCTACATGGCAGAGGAATGAATGCTTAGTGGGACCCCCCCTCTACCCAATAGTATCTGCCCATCCCACATGCTCCAATTGAGAGGACATGCTTTGGGTCTCCTCCACAAAACAATGCCATCTGACGTGACCTAAGAGGCAAAACATTTCCATTACAGCTCCTTGAGTCTCCAAATCCGTTGTAGCTCCTGGACTTTCATGATTTTTTTTAAAAAAATCCTTGTTACAGTAGTTAGTATAATGATGAGATGGACATTGGAATGCTATACACACACACACACACTATGAGAATGATATATATACACATATACACACACACACACATACACACACACACACACACTACGACCCAATTCAGTCGACCCAATTATCTAACTTACCTCACTGCCGGTTCGTTTCCTCCCACACTGCATGGGTGCGCCACGTGGCCGCACGCACGCTTTGCACGCATGCTTTGCACGCATGCTTTGCGTGCATGCTTTGCGTGCACGCTTTGCGCGTGCATGCACAGTGCAAAATAATAAAAATAAATTTAAAAAAAGCTGAAAACGATGTCAACACATGCGCAGTGCCAGAAACTCGGCTTCTGCGCATGCGCAGAAGGAAAAAAAAAATAAAAAATAATTAAAAAAAAATAATTCAATTTTTTTTTTAAAAAAGATGGCGGCGCCCACAGACCGGCACCGACCGAACCGGATATGTGACATCATCGTGACATCACCAGCAGGTCGCTACCGGTTCAGGCGAACTGGTCCGAACCGTGAGGAACCCACCTCTGACCCAATTACAGATGGAGGGAAGAAAGAGAGATGGGATCTATTGTTAATTGATCAACTACTGTACTTCCATTGTGGTTGATCGATTAACAACAGATCCCATCTCCCTCTCTTCCATCTTCAGATGTATAGGAATCTGCATTTTTCTCAAAGTATGGGCTGATAGCTACATATTGACCCAGCTTGCACTTTTCAGATATATTTTTTTTTGGTATGGTTGTGTCAGACAAGCATATATGTAAACAACAGAAGACAGAATTTGGATTGAATCCAAACATTTCTTTCTTTAAATAAACATGCTTTCACCCATGTATGAAAATGTTTTTGATTGGAAGATGGAAGTGTTTGCATCCGAAGCATTATTTTCTCTTGCTCTTAGCATCTTTCAAATCTAACAAAAATTTCCCTATATGGGTAAAATTTCTGAATATAAGAAAGATGGCAATTAGTAACAGCAATAGTATTACGGCAGAGCCACGGTATAACAAGAGGGTGTTACACGTAAGGAGCATTTTAGCATCTTTTCTGTATTTTACAACTGCAATGCTTATGTTACATACATAATTTATTACAACAGATAAAACTAGCCTCAACTAAAAAGAACAAGCACTACTGCATGGCTGTCCATGAAGATTAGTGTTGCCAACTTGGCAAATAAAAATTGAACTCTTTCATGCATAGCTGATAATATATTTTTAACCAAATCAGGAACTTAGTATAAATTGGATGACATTGCAACTATCTGGTGCCTAAATCAAACTTAGATCTTGGCCTCGGCGATTTTTCTTAGACAAAAGATAGCTTTTGGACAATATTAGTTAAGAACTAACACTAAATGTTGGCATTTATAATCTTAAAAAAGGGATCGATTTGCCGCTATATTGTATTTCATCCATTTACAAAATTGATTGGGCTGTACCTCAGGGAAGCTGTAAAATTAAGGTTTTTGAAGGTGGGTCCTTTAGCTGCAAATATATAAAAAAAATGGATAAAATCTCAGTTCCACAGGCTGCAGCGGAACCTTTCAGAATTGTGATCGTGAAGCTGAATTCACCCAGGCTCCTCAGTTGTTGGAGCTGTCAATGAAAGGTCTTTCATCAAAATTAAATCGACTTTAAGAAAATAAAGAGAAAAAGAAGCCCCATGGATTTCAAAAGAGAATGCCTGCAGTGCGAAAATGAATTATGAAGCTGTTCAGGTTCGGTTTCAAGTTTATGACCTATTCTAACCATATGTTTTACTTGTTCTATATTGCCCAAATGAATGTACATCTGCATTTTTTCATTGCAAGCTTAAATAAAGTTCAGATGTTTAAAGCCTGCTAGGTCATGTTTCACCAATATAAACATAAATATTATCTCCTGATAGCTTTTTTTTTTTTTAAAAAAAATTGGATGGTGCTATTTCAACTTTCTTTAATGGTTTTTGTAATGTTTGCAAAGATCTGCAAAGAGCTCTTATTTCATTTAAGCCATACAGTAAATGAACCTGCAGAAAGTATATTTTTCCATAAGTAAGTAAGATGGAAATGGAAAATGAGGAAGAGTTAATCAAGAATAGAACACCACAATATTCCAACCATGTGTTCAAAATTAGGAATGTGCTATCTATTTTACAATGAGGGCAATATACTGGTTTATCTGGGTCTTTTTATGGTTTTTAAAAAGTTTAAAAGAAAGTTTCATTTGGAATTCACCCTGAGTTTAAATGCACAACTTTCTATCATATATGCACCTATTTTTCAAATGCACAGATAGATTTGGACTACTATATCTGGTTTGCAAAAATCTGGATGCCACACCTTCCAAAATTGATTGAATTATAAATTAAGACTATTAGAAGTAAAAGGCAGGCATATAAAATTGGTTTATTTGTTCACAATTACAGTAAAACAGAGTCAATTTGGTCTAGTGGTTAAGGCACCGGACTACAAACTGTGAATTTTAGTTCTACTCTAGGCATGAAAAATCCAACTGGGTGGCTTCGGGCCAGTCACTCTCTCTCAACCCAACTGACTTCACAAGATTGTTATTGTGGAGAAAATAGGAGGATGAGGAAGTATTAGGTATATTTGCCTTGAGTTATTTACACAAATAACAAATGTGGGATTTGCAAATAATCTAAAAAAAATATATCTTTTACAAATTTTTGCTGATACCAGAATTGAAAAGTTGACATTTTATGGTTTTGCTTATAGCTAAAGAATAGGATATGGGATGAAGGGTTTTATATTTAGCAGTTTAGGAGTTAAAGAGTTATTACATTTCTTTATATTTCTTGTGATAAAGGTTGAAAGATACTTCTTTATATATTTTTTTCCATTTTTAATATTATATTCTTCTGTTTCCTCTTTTCCTCTTTTTTGTACTTTTTATTCATTCTGTCTCTTCTCTGTTTCTAAATTTAGTTGGTATTAGATTTTACTATTGTAATTTAAATTCTCAGTAGAAATTATACATAGTTAAATATGCCACATTTACTGGCTCTGTTATGCCTTTTCATATGGATATTATTGTCCCATGTTTTAGATGTTTTTTTAAAAAAAGTTTAACATTTTAAAGAATTTATTGAATTATTTTAAATCTGAATTTACTGTATGTAGAAAAAAACAAACAAAACCATTTTCAGTTGGTGTATTGAATCCCCGTGGATGCCTGCATGTTGCAGAAAAGTGTTTCGTGGAAAATATTTTGTCAGCTGGATGGGAAAAAATAGTAACATTGCAGATAGCATTGGTGGAAATGGACAGAGTTAATTTTCTGCTTTCACAAGGAACAGCCTGAAATATGAATCCCCCGTTTTGCTCCTAATTCACCTTGAAAAATTCCACTTCTGGCATAGCAAATGTAAATTGTCAAACATGTACTGCAATAGAGTATAGAAATACAGAACACATTCAGAAATGAAAGCTATTTATTCTGCTTTCTGTTATACATTTGTTCTACCTCTGCGTGGCAAATGGATGCTGTGTCTCTTCTTGTTGTCATCCAGAAGTGTCAAAAAGAAATGCTTTCTCTAGTTGTTGTAAGACTTTTAATGCAATTTTGTTGAAACTGGAATCCATTAATGTGACATTTCGTATACGTGTAGCTTTAATGAATTAGGTCTGGAGAAGAACTTAATTGTTTTATGAATTCCATAGAGACAAATCTTCGTGTCCACATCTTAGTATTAGGAATGGAACTGATCCATGCATACTGGATAATCATCACCCATTTTTTCAGTTTAATCATGCAATTATGTCCATATTACTTGGTGTATGTCTTTCCCTAAGGGTTGATCTCTCTAAGGCAGGGGTGTCAAACTCACGGCCTGTGGATTTCACGTGCTGGCCATGCCCACCCCCATTTTAGCAAAGGGGAAAAAATTGCGATATATCACGTGACGACAATGTGTGGTCGCGAGTTTGACACCCCTGCTCTAAGGTCTCTCTCTTATGGCTTTCAATCAAATTGTAACCCCCCACACAATTGAAACCTCTTATTAAGCAAAATGGTAAATAAGAGAAAAGCAAAACACTACACTTCTAGATATTATGAGAGAATTTCTGGATTTCATTAACACATTGAATGATAAAATATTTGAAGTGTTATATTTTTGACGTCAGATTTTCATGGAAATATTCTATTTTCCCTAAATTACAAATCCTTCTTGGAGTTTTCTGCAGAGTTATATTTTCTTAAGGTAAAGTTAAATTTCCTTTTCTTAACGAGACAGTCACTATATCCTAT
This sequence comes from Thermophis baileyi, assembly GCA_003457575.1. NCBI lineage: Eukaryota > Metazoa > Chordata > Lepidosauria > Squamata > Dipsadidae > Thermophis > Thermophis baileyi. Next base: position 2,207,228 of record QLTV01003764.1, on the reverse strand, counting down.
GCAGGACTGGTCAGACTTTTTCTTTTGGACATTATTTGCCATGAGACACAAAGAAATCCAATAATTGATCCTTCTGAGCCTTTGGTCTGTCATGTCAGAGTGCAAGCATGTAAATTCATCCATATTAATCTATCCAAAGGATTATATTAGGATCTGAATAAGTCAACCATCTTGTTGAAGAATTCTCAGCACTCTGTAATCAAAATCATAACAACGGATGTGTTAAACACACAGTAAATCAAACAATATGTTTATTTTCACCAATTATTTTTTCATTCTAAACAGATATTCAAAAACCTGATTTCCTAAGCCACTGGACCATGTTACCATTTTCTAGACATTATCTCATTCGCGCAAGTTACTGACATACTGTATCTAAAGAACTTTATTACAATCTAACAAAATGAAATTCAATGGTGAAAAAAGTAAGGTTCTACATTTAGGCAAGAAAAACAAAATGCACAGGTACAGTATATGTGGTACCTTGCTCAACAGTAGTAACTGTGAGAGGGATCTTGGAGTCCTAGTGGACAACCATTTAAATATGAGCCAGCAGTGTGCAGCAGCTGCCAAAAAAGCCAACACAGTTCTAGACTGCATAAACAGAGGGATAGAATCAAGATCACGTGTTAATACCACTTTATAATGCCTTGGTAAGGCCACACTTGGAATTCTGCATTCAGTTTTGGTCGCCACGTTGTAAAAAAGATGTTGATGGCTGCCACAAAGAAGAGGGAGTCAAACTATTCTCCAAAGCACCTGAGGGTAGGACAAGAAGCAATGGGTGGAAACTAATCAAGGAGAGAAGCAACTTAGAACTAAGGAGAAATTTCCTGACAGTTAGAACAATTAATCAGTGGAACAGCTTGCCTCCAGAAGTTGTGAATGCTCCAACACTGGAAGTTTTTAAGAAGATGTTGGATAACCATTTGTCTGAAATGGTGTAGGGTTTCCTGCCTAAGCAGGGGTTGGACTAGAAGACCTCCAAGGTCCCTTCCAACTCTATTATTCTATTCTATCAATAGTTAGGTCATGTAATTTTCTTTGCAAGATTCTGGAAGAGTATATTGTAGTTCACAATGAATACTGAACATTCTTAGAAGACAATTTCATATAGAAATGAGATTAAGTTACACTCTCTCCTGTCAGATGTTTATTAGTTAACATTTTAAAAAAAACACGTAATGTTGCTTGGTCTTCTAACAGCTGGCAGATATGACTTTCTATTAGAGGGAAATTGCAAAAATGTTACCCCAAATAACCAGCTTATGAATGCGTAGCTTTCTGTTTGCCAATGGAAAGCTGCATGTCTTTCATTACACAGAGGCAAATAATAACCAGCGTTTTTCTTCTTACTCTGCTTATGATCAAAGCCAGTATTCCTTTCCAGATGTGTTGGGACCATGACCCCTTTAGCTCCCAGAGAACATTACCACAATCTTAATACATCTGGAGAGCACTATGTTATGGAAGATTATATAAGACATACTTAGCTGGCCTCTGCAAGAAACAGGTTGCTGGATTAGTGTGATCATCACTGACTCTTGTTAGGCAAAGATAGGTTCACTGAGTATCGTGTGGGGTCCCATTGTGAATGGTTTTGATTACTGAATTTTTCTAAAATAAATTAATAAACATTTTTAAGGTAATAATGCTTAGTGCGATGCTGTGAAGATAAATGCTAAGCAAGGCTGCAGGACTTGAAGTATTCACTTCTCCAAAATCCTCTTAGCCTGAGAAGTATTGCTCAAAAATGAAATAAAGATAGTGCCGGTCTTTATTTCATTTTTGAAGGCGCAACATCTGGTGCTTTTCTTTTCAGGTTTTCTTTGCTGAATGCTCTTGTCCATCGTTTAACCACCAGGTTTATCTGTTAGTGGGCAATCAAGGAGAACTCTGCTGGAGGCATCTTTAAATCTGATGCTGGCCTTGGACATAGCTGATTCTTAAATTCTGCTGTGTACTTATACATACTGCCATGCATTTTTGTGTGAAAATCTATTTCACTTCCTGTTTTGGATAAAAGTGGGGTATTTGTCTCCTAAATCACATTTGTCATAAGCAATGCGATTCTTTAGCAAAAATTAGGAAGTGAGTAGGCAGCCTGGAAAACAGAAAGGAAGAAGTTAGGATTGAAAGGCAATTTTTGAAAGTCATAGCAGCCCTCAACATATGACCACAATTGAGCCCAAAATTTCTGTTGCTAAGTGAGACATTTGTTAATGAATTTCGCCCCATTTTACAACTTTTCTTGCCACGGTTGTTAAGTAAATAATTACAGTTGTTAAGTTAGTAACAGGGTTGTTAAGTGAATCTGGCTTCTCCATTGACTTTTCTTGTCAGAAAGTCACAAAAGGTGATCACATAACCCTGGGACACTGCAGCTGTCATAAATATGAGTCAGTTGTCAGGCATCAGAATTTGGATCATGTGACCATGGGGATGCTGCAACGGTCGTAAGTGTAAAAAATAGTCATAAATCAGTGCTGTTGTAACTTCAAACAGTCACTAAATGAGTGGTTGTAAGTCGAAGACTACCTGTATTATACTGGTATGAAGACCTTAATAAATATACCACAGTAACAACAACAAACCTTCCCACTCCATTCACCCTGTGTGATTTTTGTCTTTTGTCTGATTAGAATAACATTACAATATTACAATAGCATTACAATAACATCCTTTCCTCCCCAACAATGGTCTGTCCATTATACAGTAGTACAGTTTTACTTTTTTTTGTTAGTTCTTTGACATTTTTATGCATTACATTTTCATTTTTCAATAGCTATAGCAGGGGTCTGCAACCTTAAACACTCAAAGAGCCACTTGGGCCCGTTTCCCACAGAAAACAAAAAAAAGGGAGCCACAAAACCTGGGTGGGTGTGGCCAACTCAACGTCACTCATTCCCACCCAGTCACATGACCCCCCAGCCACACCTACCCAGGTTTTGTGGCTCCCCATTTTTTGTTTTCTATGGGAAATAGGTATCTCCCTCTCTCTGTCTCTCTCCCTGTTTTGTGGCTCCCCGTGTTTTGTTTCCTCCCTCCCTCTCCTCTCTCTCTCTCTCTGTCTCTCTCCCTCTCTCATCTCTTTCTCTCTCATCTCTCTTTTTCTCTATCTCCCTCTCCCTCCCTCCCTCTCATCTTTCTCTTTCTCTCATCTCTGTCTTTTTTCTCTCTCTATCTCCCTATCACCCTCTCTCTCATTTCTCTTTCTCTCTTCACTGTCTCTTTCTCTCTCTCATCTCTTTCTCTTTTTTCTCTCTATCTCCTCCCCCCCCTCTCTCTCTGTGTGTGTATCTCTCGCTCCCTGTCTCTGTGTCTCTTCTCTCAGAAAGCCCTGAGTGCTCTCCTTGGGGCTTTTCGCTACCCATTTTTCTTTCTTCCTTTTGGAAATTCGGGCTGGCTGAGGAATGAGCGCAACCCACAATGGAGGCTTTCCTCCTCCTCCCCCTCCTCCTCTAGTGCGCACCCTCCTGGCCCTGCCACAGCCGGCCAGGGGGTCGCGAGAGGAGGAGGGGGAGGAAGAGGGAAGCTTCCGCCGCGGGTTGCGCTCATTCCTCAGCCAGCCCAGATTTCCAAAAGGAAGGAAGAAAAACGGGTAGCGAAGAGCATGCAGGGCTTTCCGAGAGAGTGAGAAGAGACACAGAGACAGGGAGCGAGCGAGAGAGAGAGATACACACACACACACACACACAGACAGAGACAGAGACAGAGACAGAGACAGAGACACGCAGAGGGAGATTGGCTGATGGGTGAGCATCTTTGGCGAGGGCCGAATCCAGCCAAATATAAACGGCGGGTGGCTACTAAAGAGCCGAGGTGGTGCAGTGGTTAGAGTGCAGCACTGCAGGCTACTTCAGCTGACTGCTAGCTGCAGTTCGGCGGTTCAAATCTCACCGGCTCAAGGTTGACTCAGCCTTCCATCCTTCTGAGGTGGGTAAAATGAGGACCCAGATTGTTGGGGGCAATATGCTAACTCTGTAAACCGCCTAGAGAGGGCTGTAAAGCACTATGAAGCGGCATATAAGTCTAAGTGCTATTGCTATTGCTATTACTTCTGGGTTTGCTCTCCACCCCGAGAGAGAGAGAGAGTGAGTGAGTGATGCCAGGGGTGAGTGGGGCAGGGAATGGGCTCCAGGAGGGGGAGGAGACCCCTTGTGAAGTACGCTAGCTTTCACTGTGCTGTGCAAGGCACTGCAAGAGCAGTGGGCAGGCCATGGAGGGGGTATTGGGTCTTTTCCCCACCCCACACCAAAGGAAAGCCAGCCGGGCTTCTCCTTCCCTCCTACCCTTCCCCCTGCTCCCTTCTCCCCACTCAATCCTACTTCAGGATAGAGAAGCCTGCGCTGGAAACACGTGTCGGGGCGATGTTGGACCGCGTCTTCTGACCCTTCGGTGCTCACCTGCAACTCTCCACACTCCTCCAGGCCTGGCTTGCTGAGGGGGGGAGCAGCCCTGATGCCTCTGCTTCCTCCCCCCCCCACGGCCCCAGCCATCGCTGCCCGGGGAAGGAACAGGAAACAGAAAGCGGCGCGTTTCAAAGGCGGCGAACAGCATTCTGCTGAGAGCCGGGCCAGGCCCCTCTGCCATCCAACTTGCCAATGGGGCCACTTCTGCTGGGCCATCTCCCCCCCTCCCGCTGGGCTGTTGTGCTTGGTGCTCGGTGGGGGAGGGGAGTGCTTCCCCACGCTGCCCCCTTCTTTCTCTTGGCCCCGCCGACAATGGAGGAGGAAGGCCAGGCTTGGGGGATGGCTCCCACCCCGCAAGATCTGCCCCCGGCATTCTCTCCCAGCCCTCTTTGCTGGTAGCAACAGCAAATGTACCACAATGAAGGCGGAATGCTGTTGCCACGCAAAGGCAAGTAGAGGGCCGCTTCGCTCCCGCACTAAGGCTCCGGCCATGCCACTGCTGTGACAGGATGATGGCTCTTTCATCCCTCTGCCACGACAGGGTGACAGGGAGCCACAGCAGAGGGCCCAAAGAGCCGCATGCGGCTCCGGAGCCGCAGGTTGCAGACCCCTGAGCTATAGCAATAGCACCTAGACTTATATACCATTCCACAGTGCTTTACAGTCCTCTCTAAGTGGTTTACAGAGTCAGCATATTGCTGACAATCTGGGAAGGGTGGAAGGTTGAGTCAACCTTGAGCCTGTGAGAATCGAACTGCTGAATAGCAGAAGTAGCCTGCAGTACTGCATTCTAACCACTGCACCACCAAAGCTCAGTGATCAACAGACTTTCAAAAAACAAAAAAACAAAAACAAAAACAAAAACCAAACCAAACCAAACCAAACCCACGCCAAGCCAAGCCAAGCCAAACCAAACCAAACCAAACCAAACCAAACCAAACCAAACCAAACCAAACCAAACCAAACCAAACCAAACCAAACCAAACCAAACCACCAGAATCAAAATAAAACACCCACCCCAACAAATAAAACCACTCCCATCAATAAGATATATGCATGCATACGCCAAAAGAAAAAAAAAGTCTAATAATTTTCTTCCCTTTGGCTTGTCCTTCTGACATATGTTCCTCCGATGTAGACAGCACATGATTTATATGTAGCAACTTGATCTTAGGAATAGCACTTGTTATTTCCTAGTTTCTGCCAGTGGAGGTTACTCTATTGATTTAGGTACGCTGCTTTGAGGGCCTCAGATAGATGAAAATATGCTGGAACTTTACAAACTGTAGTAGCTGTTGACTAATCCCCGATGAATGACACAACAAAGATATAATTAAATGGGAGA